>CALSCE010009526.1:7051157-7057514 GCA_943593645.1 Bovichtus variegatus | reverse complement strand
CACACACACACACACACACACACACACACACACACACACACACACACACGAAAGGTCGCGCCCCGACAACTTCTCCCTCCGTCTCTGTGAATGGGTGAATTTGTATGAGCGCGCCGCTCGTCAGACGCGCCCTGTGATGGTATTGGCAGCAGCCATCTGTGGCTGTTGGAGACGACAAACAGAAGTGACATCGACGGCTGTGGATTTCCTACAATTCTTTATTAGCCAAACTGACGCTAAACTTAACACACGTCTTAAATTTAGACGCTAACACACGTCCCTCAGATATGAGAAGGTGATCTTCTTTAAGTCCTTTTTAAAACAAAGAGCTTTTCTGTATTTTATTTGAGTTTTAATCTCCTTTGAATCGTCTTTTATTAAATCTTTTTAAATTGTTTCCTATTCTTACTCTTTTCTACACTTTTTTGGTTTTAGACACCAACTTGTTTTTGTCTGTTTCCTTTTAAACTTAACGATTGACTTTTTTTTTTTTTTTGCCGTCTTTGTGAAGCACTGTGCTCTATAAATAAAGATTATTATTATTATTATTATGATTGTTATCAGGACTTGTGTTTTTATTAATAATTAAACTAAGCCGTCACTCACCCTTAGATCCGCCTGTTAGTAATAACTACCAACCAATCTCTCATTTTTATCCCAAATTCGTGAAAAAGTAGTTTTCTCTCATCTCCTCCTTGTGAAATGTCCGGCTTCAGGACGTCCCGTAGCACGGATTAGTCCACTCTCTGAGGTGAGGAAGGGTGTGTTCCCGTCTTTAGATTCAGGACATCACACTATTTTAATTCTTGTAGATCTTTCTCTGCACCCATCACCCGCGGAGTCCCACAGGGCTCCATACTGGGCCCCTTTTTATTTTCTTTATACCTGCCTCCCTTGGGCTCTATTTTCAGAAGATATAATATTCTACCATAGTTATGCCGACGACACTCAGCTGTACTTTTCAAATTGCTTTGAGGATATTAAATCAGGGAAGAGAAAAAAGTTCTTAAACTAAACCAGAATAAAACTTGAGGTTCTAACTTTCCACCATTGATGCCTTCGGGCTTCTACACCAATTGGTGTATTTTATTTTATTCATTGTTTATTTTTATATTATAATTGAGGACTTTTTTCTACGTGATTAAAAAAAAAAGGACTTTACACGCCAGCAATGTGACGAATAAACGACCTGAAAATGTGGATATTATATTTTTAGGGCAGCGGATCTGGTATTTTCTGCCTTTGTCAAGGTTGAAAGGAATAATAAAGTTCAGAGAACAGAGCTTCTGTGCTATTGTTTTATAATCCTCAGAAATATAGACGCAGCTCAACCTGCTCCGCACATCGTATCAGGTAAAAACTTTGCTTTCTCGCCCTGAAATAATCGCGACAAAAATACACTAAAAGCAAATTAAAGGCCGTCAGAATACGATATCATTTCACATTGCAATTATGTTCATATACGTTTTCACATTTATTAGTTATTTTATTTGTTAAAATGTATTATTTATGGTGTAATTTCCAGCTACAAAGGGCTGCATGTGTTGTGCTGGTAGAGCCATTAATAAATAAATACATGTATAAGTAAAAAGTGTGTATTTAGTCTCCTGAAATACAGTTTTAGATGTATGAAGTTAACATGAGGCTGACGGGGAAAATAGGTTTAATCCACTAAAGCTGCGGACGGTGAAGAGACAGCAGGACGGAATAATAAAAACAACAAAGTTGAAGTAAGACAGTTAATCCAACTGTTGTGTTTCTTATCCGGCAACAGCCAACGCACAATAAGACGTCTGACGCTCAGATGCAGGGCAGCAAACAATGGCTGCATGTTGGTCAGGGGAAGGTCAGCGCCGCGGCTCAGGGGGAATTAATGTTATTTTAGCTGTTTGGGAATTTATGTTGTGTGTGTTATATAAGTGTGTTGTGTTGAATCTTTACTGAGAGGTTTTCACGTATTCTCACATCTTTTTAGTCTGCGTTTTGTAATTCTATGGTTTTATTATTCCTACTTATCTTATTATCTTTATTATTATCTTATTCTTATCTTATCTATCTTACCTTATTTATTATTATCTATTCCATTTTTATTTATTAATATTTTAATACTTTTACCGTCTTATGTGTTGTCAAGAGCTTGTAAAGCACTTTGAAGTGCATTTGATTTGTTCGTAAGGGAAGTTATAAATAAAGTTTGGTTGATTAGTTACCAGCGGGGCAAACATTTGAAGGTCCGGAGGTTAGGCGCCATCTTGGTTTGCTCATCTCTGCTGCAGGCTACATTAGCTGCTAACTAGCGTAACCAAACTGTCGATGGGAGAGTTGCATTGTGGGTAATGTAGGCATCAGGTTTTGACAAGAAAGAAACATTTGTGTGGAATAAAAAAAGAAAAGATGATATCTCTGATCATTTTTGTTTTGAGTGCCACGATATATTAGTGGAGGACTTTTAATCTGTTTTTAAATCTAGAATAAACACACATTTTTAATTCTGCACATTGTTGTTTATTGTTGTGCTTGTAAGCCATGTTTAAATATGCTCTAAAAATAAACTTATTTACTTGTGTTCGTTAATTAACGTGCGTGAAACGATGCAACGCTTTTATTACATATACTTATTATTCATACAATTAGTTTCTAAATAATAAAGATTTTCTGGTGTGCTTGTTTATTAATATTTAAAATTAAAATTATATTAAAATATCCAGTTTTTTATATATATATATATATATATATTATATATATATATTATATATATTATATATATATATTATATATATTATATATATATATATTATTTATTATATATATATATATATATATATTATTTATTATATGTATATATATATATATTATTTATTATACTTTGTGCAATACTCTGATTAACATTTATACTGTTTTGATATTGTATATTTTAAGTAATATTCTTTTTCATACTTTTCCTGCATTTGTACACGCTTTCTGCATTCTTCAGCATTTACGTAGTTATATATATATATATATATATATATATTTTTTACATCTTTCTTATTTTTCCATTTATTTTATTTATATCTCTATATTTACATTTATTTTAATTCTAAAAAGGAACAACTGTAAACGCATTTGTAATTCTAAATTAGATTTAATTCTGAAGTTGAATATATATTTAGTTTTGTGTTCTTGCACAAATATATGCAGATTGAGTTTTTGTGAATGCAACACACTTTTCTAAGTAAAGTGTTTGTCTGAGCCCAGTGTTTGGATTATAAATCATAGCCGGCAGAAAAAGCACATCCATGAAACAGCATTTAGCAACTTTCTCTCGACATATGCAGCATAATAAGTCGGCATATGGAGCATTAATAACTCTCTCTCAGCATCTGCTGCACGCGGCCTGGCGTTATGGAGATGAGGTGATAAGTGTGTCTTCTTTCTGGGAAGTAGGTTAACCAGCTCCTTACAAACTCCAGACTGTCCGTCAATAAAAAAACATAAAAAACCCCGGAGATGACAGTTGGAGGGAGACAGAAGGAAGAGGAGGAGGAGGAGGAGGTGGGGGAGGAAGAAAAGGGGGGAGTTAAAGAAATGGAGCAAAGGAAATGAGAGAGGAGGGAAGGAAAGGAAGGAAGGCGAGATAAGAGGAAGAGGCAGAAGGTTAATGAGGCCTGAGAGGGGGTGTGTGTGTGTGTGTGTGGGGGAGGGGGTGTGGGTGGGGGGGGGGGTGTGTTGTGGTGAGGGGAAATCAATGGCGGCAGCAGAAGGCAGACACGGGGGGTTCACAGCCTGTCGGTGTTTACAGGTGGGTTGCTTTTTTATCAACTTTTAAAAGTTTGGAAAACAACCGAACGGCTCGGGATTAATTGAAGCAGCTAAAAAAAAACATAAATGTTTATTGAGAAAATAAGTTTTAGTAGTTGAGAAGTTTAAATTGTTAAGTTTTCACATCGTGTCCATGTTCATGTTTCGTTCGTCTGAATTGTTTGTTTATGCACAAATTGGTTCATAAAAGGGGGAAAAGGAAAGAAAAAAGAAAGAGTTGAGGGTATTTTAAGTGTCTGAAAGTGTTTATTATCATCAGGTTTTCATGCAATATATATATATCATTATTATTTGTTTTATTGTTATTACTGGTGCATTTAAAAAAACAGCAAAATCTACAACATCCAACTGGAGACGTGAGAAAAATAAAACAATATCAATAAGAAAAAAATACACAAATGTTTTTATTTTCTTTAAAATGTTTATGTCATTAATGTTTTTTTATGTATAGTTTGTCAATGCATATTTATTTAATCTTTATGTACCTGACACTACTTACCTGTGACAAACATAACTAATTAACAAACATACAGAATTAATTATGGTGATTTTACATTATCGGGATAAATGTAAATATCCTACATGTGACTTGAAAAAGCTGTAAAAAAATAAATAAAATAGAGCCCGATTTAAAAAATAAATACAGGAAGTTCTCACACGTGTTGCTATTTATTTATTCATTTATTTATTTATTACCTTATTTTAGTTTTGTGTCCTGCATTAAAGAAATCCTTTTCTTACCTAAATGTAAAGTGTTACCAGGACGTTTAACTGCCATTTAAAGAGTTTTATTCAAGCATATTTTAACTGGATTAATATCGTCAATTATGTTGCTCAGGATAATGGCGGCGTCCCGTGCGGCTCGTACCTTAACATGATGCCCCTCCATGTAGTGTGTGGCGTCCCTGAAGAGCCGATACATGACGAAGCCCTGAGGGTCGATGCTGTCAATCAGAGGATACGCCGTCTGCACACACACGCATCAAGAAGAGGAAGAGAGAGTAAACTGTAAACAGTGTAAAACAGGAACGGTTCATTCCTCCAATGTCAGGATTAGCATTTTTTATTTGTTTCTGTATCATAATAAACTAAATATTTTAGGTTTTGGACTTTTGAATCGCAAAGAGCATTTTTTTTGTACATTTTATAGACAAAATTCATCAATTAAAAAGGAGAGAATAATCTGCAGATTAATTTATAATTCAAATATTGTTAGCAGCAACCCCAGTAATAATTAAGAACTTAAAAGTAAGTAACATCTGTTTTAAAAAAGAAAAAGGAAAAACATTTTTTTCCCCAAAGAAAAATAAAATCCTGGAACAAAATCCTCAATTCTGAATAAAGTGATTTTTTTAATTTTTAATTTTATTAAATACTTTTTCTTTAATGAATGTAAGTAGTCAGTGCGTGAAGTGAAAATGAAATTGAAGCAGAATATTCGGTCAAATAAAAAAAAATTTTTCAGTAAATGTTAACTTTTGTCCTACGCAGCCACGACTAGAATCTACGAAAAGTATAATAATAATAATATATATATATATATTATTATATATTCGTGCAGCATCGTCTTTCTCTGACGTCGAGCAGAAGGACGAACATGCAACAAAAAAAAAGCTGCTCAGTATTTAAATGTTGATTTAGAATTCGAATGTCAACGTTATTGTACTGTTTACTGTCTGTGTGTGTGTGTGTGTGTGTGTGTCTGTGTGTCTTTTGTCCCCCAGACTGTAAACAAGTCGACACACACACACACACACAGACACACACACACACACAGACACACACACAAACAGCGCTGACCCTGTTAGCATCTCAAAGGACTCGCATGTAAACAACAACAGTTACCTGCTCTTCATGACAAATAGCCCGACACACAACAAATGGAAATTAAAGCAGATTTAGCGTTTGATGCATTTATATTAGCTTTATGCTAAGCTAAGCTAACTGGCTCCAGCTTCATACTGAATGAACAGATGTGTGGTTTATAATCAAGTGTCTAGTTCCTTTAACAAAATGAAAAACATTCAAATGAATCTTCTGCAGGTTAATTTCTTTGTAGTGGTAATAAAAAATAAGTAGAACTTTAGTGGGACTGAGATCAGCTCTGACCACTTCAGGTCCTTCTGTAATAAAGAGCTTTCGTGAATACGCTGACCTTTCTTCCTGGAATACTGGACAGATGGGCCTGAAATTGTCATTTTAAAAGGATCCAGATAATATAAAATGTGGTTAGCTCTATCTATATATATCTCTATATAACTCTATATATTTAAAGATACAGTACCTGTCTTATGCATTACAACTGTTTTTGCATTGCATATCAACTGGATTTTGTAGTGTGAGCGTTGCATTTGTCTGCTTGTGTGTGTGTGTGTGTGTGTGTGTGTGTGTGTGTGTGTGTGTCGACTTGTTTACAGTCTGGGGGACAAAAGACACACACACACACACAGACAGTAAACGGTATAATAACGTTGACATTCGAATTCTAAATCAACATTTAAATACTGAGCAGCTTTTTTTGTGTTGCATGTTCGTCCTTCTGCTCGACGCCAGAGA
>CALSCE010009526.1:7020625-7033898 GCA_943593645.1 Bovichtus variegatus | reverse complement strand
CACACACACACACACACACACACACACACACACACACACACACACACGAGATGGTTTTTTGTTTGTTTGTGGTGACGACACGACTCCAGAAATCAATCAGTGAGCGTTAAACACACACATGGTGGAAATCAATGTGTGTGAGACCTGGACTGAGAGAACATACACAGTCACACCCAGGGTGACAATTATCATTAGTGGCAGTAACTAAGTGACTCTGGGAGGAGGAGGAGGAGGAGGAGGAGGAGGAGGAGGAGGAGAAAGAAGAAGAAAGGAGGAGAAAGAAGAAGGAGAAAGGAGGAGAAAGAAGGAGGAGAAAGAAGAAGAAGAAAGAAGAAGAAGAAAGAAGGAGAAGAAGAAAGAAGGAGGAGAAAGAAGAAGAAGAAAGAAGGAGGAGAAAAAGAAGAAGAAGAAGAAGAAGAAGAAGAAGAAAGAGAAGAGGAAGAAGAAGAAGAAGGAGGAGGAGAAGAAGAATATTTGGAGAATAAGTAAGACAAAATGAAACATTGGGGGAAGAGGAGGAGAAGTAGTAAAAGTAAAGGAGGAAGGAGAGAAGAGGAAGATGATGCAGGAAGGAGAATCTGGGTCAGAGCTGCCAGGTGTGCGGCTCCACCTGGTGGCCATGATGTGCATTTCTTGTATATTTAGCCCACAGACTGACGACTAAACTTAATGAGAATTAATCTAAAAGTCATGAAACATGACTTCTGATCAAAACAACAGACAGACCGTCACCATGTGGACACGTCTAAAGTCTCTTTAGTCGAAAACTCTGCTTAGAATTCAACCTTTTAACAGAAAACTGGGATAAATTTGACCAATTCTTCATGTCCAATACCTTCGTTTACTCTCTTAAACTAAGCTGTAAATAAAATGTGTAAGATGCACTTTGCTCAAACTGTGAAAAAAATATTCTCCTTCCTAAAAAAGAAGAAACTTTTTCAAACATTTTTTTTATTATTCCGCCCCGTTCAACATTCAAAAATAAAATTGAAAGTGCAACTTTGTGCAAAACTTTAAATCTAAATAATTAGAATAAAAGTGTAACATTTTTTGTAAACTTCCATGAAAACATTCACAAAATTCCACATCTTAAGTGCAAAAACGTTTGACTTTACTACTCAGGAAGCAGGATCCTGAGGTTGAAATGCAGCAGAAGCTCTTTAACAAAAGTTTCACCCAATTAAAAAGCTTGATTCTTCCTCGTCAACCTTCGCACATTTCTGCACAATACTACCAATTTAAACCTGCACCTTTAATCCAGATGTACTGTACACATGTTTCACAGTGCTTGTAATATTTTTATTGTATAATTATTTTTCTTGTGCACATTTTATAATATTTATTTTTCCGTTTTAATTCCTCTGAAGGTGTTTACGTACGCACAAAGTCGAGGCGAATCGTACTCGGCTAAGAATTCCCTCCAATTTATAACGAGGTAAAAACAGCGGAGAACAGAAGTCAACAAGGGAAGCAGATGTGAACATATTGAAGTGAAGCAGCTGTGGACGGAGGTGTGAAGCAACCGTTAAACCTCGGAGACGCCTCAGCCTGGGAGAGCAGGCACACACACACACACACACACACACACAGTGAAGCGTTTTCTTTGAACTACAGTTCCCAGGCTGCAGCGGCACACGCCACAGCCTCGTTTAGCAAATGTCCGGCGGCGGAGGTGAGATAAGTGTGTGTGCAGGACGGTCGAAGAAGTGTGTCGTCTGAGACAGGATGCACGTGCGGGTGAGATAAGTGTGCGTGCGTGTGTGTGTGTGTGTGTGTGTGTGTGTGTGTGTTCACACCTCGAAAAAACAGACTTAAAGTAGTTGCAAAACAAGTCAGAGCAGTTTGTTCTGCAGAGTCTTTATCAAACATTTGTATTGAATAATTCTGGCTAAAAAATGTCAGAAATTGGATTTTTTTGAGCCCGTAAACATTTTGCATGTGGGGTTAATTTCCAAGAGACCGCCGGCGCCAAACAAGAGAACTGAGACGCTCGTTTCCAGGTGTTTCCGAACTAAAAAACCTCACGAACGCCATCCACGGAGCATTTCATCTCTACCATCAAGGACCATGAAGGACGACGAGTAAAGAAAATAAAAACTCTTCTTTCTCGGGCCGACGGCTTCAAAGCCTCCGTGACAAATAGCGGCGAGCAGGAAGCCGTCACGACACGTTTTCAGCTCGTTGGCGCCGACAAAAGGATCCTAATGTGAGAGAAGTGTGCGCTTTGAAGCGCCCGTCTTCCCAGGACGACACCTCCGACACCTCCGACGGGACCATAAAAAACCTCAACTCTTAAAAAAAGATTCTTTCATCGCGACGAGTGCTGAAGTATTTTACATTAATGATAATAAATGACTATAATGGTGCTAATATTGCTTGATTCACAGGCCTATAGTTCAAAATTACAATCAATTACATAACAATATGCTGATTGATAGCTTTCGTGTGTCAACAAGCACAAAGATGAAGACCTTGAGATGTGGTTGAAAGGTCAAAAAGCTTGTCAGGAAACTTTAAAATTAGAGGTTATTATGTGAACGAGGGCTGAAAGTAAACTAATGTTTTTATTACCAATTAAATCGGCCAATTATTTTCTCGATTATTGAGACAGAGGTTTTATTTCGATGATATAAAACAGAGAAAAGCAGGAAAACAACATTTTATTAGCTTTTTGCATGAAAAGTTACTGACTAATTCAAAAAAAGTTGAGATTCTGGACTAACCGCTGCAGCTCTAACGTGCACTGAAGGTCAGAAATTAACTTCCACGCTCAAAAAAAAGGCAAAATGTACGTATTTTAAAATGTGTCGTGAAGAATGTACCAATATATTCAACTGCCACTTCAATTAAATAATGATTTTATTTATATATTTATACACAACACAATAAATCCACTGCACTACCACAGCAAGCAAGAAATAAAACGTCATTTTTAGCCATTTTTCTACAGGTTTTGATGCCACATCAGTGTTTGTTGGCTCCATAATTTCTTCTGGCAGCAGTTTAACATCCGACTGTTTAATAATTATCGGTTTGTCACAGCTAATGCGAGCTGCGCCGACAAATGACGACGACTTCGGTCTTTGTTTCTGATTTTACGTCTGTAAAATGACACTTCATTTGATTGTGCAGCTACAGTTTTGATCGGAGAGCTGCAGGAATGAATCCTAAAACCTGGGATTTTTATTTATTTCTTTGCAAACCCTACGGAAAGATCCCGCTGGCTTTATGTTGAGAGAACCAGATGATAACTTCCAGGTCGGCCTACAGAAACACGGCTTCGCTGCAGAAGTATTTCTGTCATTTGTAGCAGTGGGAGAGGACTGGGAGTGATGGGTGAGGGTGTGGAAGTGGGATAATGGGCTGCTTTGATGCCGCTGGTCTCAGCTACCTGCCGAGTGTGCTGCGGAGGAACAGAAAGGATGCTGGGAGGCGAGATAAGTGTGCTCCTTCCTTTCCCACAGCTCCGCGGTCACACCTCGGACAGACGGACACACGTCACGGCCGCCTGCCAAGTGTGTCCTTTACTGCAGGGAGAGGAACAAACCTCCCCGGACACACATCAGCTCGGCTCAGACACTGACAGGCGCACGTGTACGTGTGTGTGTGTGTGTGTGTGCGTGTGCGTGTGTGTGTGTGTAAAACTCACCACGTTTCCTTGTTCGTCCACTGAATTGGTGCCTGAAAAAGAAAGAAAAAAACAACTTTATTGCCTGTGTGGAAACAGTTTTTTCGCGATTAAAGAATAATGTTCAGGGTTTTAAACACAAGCTGGAACTTTAATATTTCCACATAAAGCACTTGTTAGAGTCTCTATAGCTTTGAGGGTGGAGCTGCGACAGGAAGGTGTAGTTCTGTCTGTCATCAAGAGAACAAACTCTTAAACTAAACGACTTATTTGATCCGACAGTTTCAGTTTTTAAGGCAAATTTACTGTAAAATTTACATTTAAGAATGAGGCAAAAATGAATAAAAACAGGCTTCTCTTGTTAAATGAAAAAAGGGTTTTCTAAAAACACGTTTCCTTAAAATAAGCATGAAAAGACAGTTTTTTGTAACCAGCTTAAGAAAACTAATTTATTTTTTCACTGGGCCAAAATTTGCGGCATTTTCGACCCCAATGTTTGAAATGTGGAGACGTTTTGTTTCCCCCTTCGTTGTGTTTAATAAAAATACCTTAAATTTACTACTGGCTACTAAAGTTAAGAGCCATACACACAGTTGAGGAATAGATATTAAATTAATTCTCGTGTCAAATATCTTCCTGCTGCAGCTCCTCAAATGTGATGATTTGCTGCTTTTCTTTGTTTTATAATATACTTTCTATATGCAGGTTTCATTAGTATTTCTGCAGTTTCACAACAGTATTAAGCACCTGCATGAAAGAGCGCAGAGGAGAGATTCTATCTATATGTTATATATCTATAACACCTGTAAATATTATCTGTCATGCGAATCTTGTGACGACAGTGAAGAAAAACAAAGAAATGAACAAACCAAAACAAACAGAAAGATGCTTATTTTCAGGTTTTATCCAGAATATGTCAAAATATAATCCACATGGCAGAGGCGTGATTAAATCCCAAATTATAAAAAGAGCGATATTCCCATTCAGATTTATTCCATGATACAGATGAGGAGGAAAAAGTGGGAGAAAGTAAAAGTTAAAAACATAACAAGTCTCCAACAAAACTGCTATTTAACCTCTAAAGCTTCCAAAGCAGCTTCTGAAAGTATAAAAAAATTATTATATATATAAAAAATATTGCCTCAGGATGAAAAAAAGAAACCAACGGTGCCACGTGCTTCATCAACATCGGGTAATTCTTTCGTTGACTTTGAGGAAATGTCAAATAAAATAAAAAATATTAAAAAAGAAGGAAAAGCCAAATGCGGCTTCGTCTCAGAACAAAAATAATAACTTCAGGGTCACTAAGAAAAACCTAAAAAGATTAAATAAAATAAAAATAAAAGCGCCGGTTGCCAAGAAAATTCCTTCGAGTCGTCTTCGCCGAAAAGTCAAACTCCAGAAATCTGAGCTTCTGGCTGCTCCGCCTCACAGGAAGTGAAAATAATTTCCGCGCTTCTTCAAAACACGAACTTCCGTCATGTACTTTCCACCTGACAGTCGGATGAATTACGCCTCCATTGTTCTCCGTCTGCCTCCTCCCTGAAGACAGCGAGCTCCACCCCTCTGTGGGCTGTCCCTCTAAACAGGACGCTGAGGGGGATAAACCAATCGCACCCAGAGTTTACAACGTGCTCCGTCCCCTCGCTGACGGAGGCTGCGGGGGGTTTAAAGGCTCAGATAATCCCGTTTAGTTTCCCCTGTGCACACACGGCTCCCACAGCTTCTCATATACAAACTCAAGGACTTTTTAAAAAAGACTTTTCAGGCCCGACTCCGTCAAATTCAAGTCTCGAGGAAGGTGGTGTGTGTGAAAACGATGCAGGAGACACACACGCAGAAAGTGAAAAAATATCAAAAAGAACTTCAATTTCTACTCTTGCACAAAAAGGTATAAATTCAAGCACTTTCAATGACCCAGGACTATTTATGTCCATTTTCTAAAACATTTTCCACCCAAATTCACACATTTTTAAGGATTTCAAAGGATCCATGTCGTTATCATTTTTGATTAATAGTTTTCTCAATTAATTAATGAATTATTTGGTCTATTAAATTGTGAGAAATGAGCGATGACGCCCAGTTTCCAGGAGCCAAATGTCACTTCAAATAGGATTTGAATGAATTGATTTTCCATTAACATTATTTGGGAATAACTTCTTAAAATAAAAAAATAAAAAGTTCTCTGGTTCCAGTTTGTCCAACGTGAGGATTTACTGCTTTTCTGTTTTATATAAATCATAAACTGAATCTCGGTCGGACAAAACAAGACTGATGGATATTTATTTTACTGTTTTCTAACTTATTTTATTTATGATTGATAAATAATGATAATTATTATTATTTGTTGCCCATTTTGTCCGATTAACAGCCAAAACCCCAAAGATATTTAATTTATTATCGCAAAACACAGAGAAAAGCATCAAATCCTCAAAAATTAAAAACTGGAATTCACAAATGTTTGGCATTTTTGTGACTTTATGATTAATAGATTATCAAAAAAGTTAATATATAATATATATAATATATATAATATATAAAACAGAGGGGATTAGAATATGAATATAGCGGTGAAAGCATAAAAAATATACATTTAAACTTGTTTTCAAAGAAATAAAATCCATTAATATATATATTATTTAATCAATACATCCCAAAGATGTTTTTGAATTTACTTTATTTATTGAGTTGTATAAAAGCAGAGGAAGTGGAACAAGATGTTTGGTGTTTTTACTTGATATCTGTTAAAGCTTTACTGCTGCTGACGTTTGCATCGTGACTGCATTATACTTTCATTTTAATTTAATCTGTATTATCTAATCTAATCTTTGTAAACAAGTGTGAATTTATTTATTTTTTTACAGCATTTTCATTGCATAATGACAATAAAGTTCTTGAATCATTAATTATTCTCCCGTCATGCAACACTGTGGGGACATTGAATAAATAGATGTTTTAATAGATGTTTTAAATCATTAAATTCTTCTTCTTTTGGGGCCAAAGATATTTCAAGTGTGTGAATTATATTGTTTTTATGCCTGTTATAATAGATATTATTATAAAATCTCAATATAAACATCTGAATACAAACTTATTTTATTTATTATTCCATTAGTTGAGAAACTCAACAGCAGATTGATAAATAATGATAATAATTATTATTTGTTGCTATACTTCACATTGCCCATTTAGTCCAATTAACAGCCAAAACCCGAAAAATATTTAATTTATTATCGCAAAACACAGAGAAAAGCATCAAATCCTCAAAAATTAAAAACTGGAATTCACAAATGTTTGGCATTTTTGTGACTTGACGATTAATAGATTATCAAAAAAGTTAATATATAATATATATTTAATATATAAAACAGAGGGGATTAGAATATGAATATAGCGGTGAAAGCATAAAAAATATACATTTAAACTTGTTTTCACAGAAATAAAATCCATTAATATATATATTATTTAATCAATACGTCCCAAAGATGTTTTAGAATTTACTTTATTTATTTAGTTGTATAAAAGCAGAGGAAGTGGAACAAGATGTTTGGTGTTTTTACTTGATATCTGTTAAAGCTTTACTGCTGCTGACGTTTGCATCGTGACTGCATTATACTTTCATTTTAATTTAATCTGTATTATCTAATCTAATCTTTGTAAACAAGTGTGAATTTATTTATTTTTTTACTGCATTTTCATTGCATAATGACAATAAAGTTCTTGAATCATTAATTATTCTCATCATTTAGCTTCTACAGGAAATGTTTTGAACTCTCCACCTTTGAGACTTCTGGTATAAAACAGAGGGGATTATATATAATATATAAATATAGCGGTGAAAGCATAAAAAATATACATTTAAACTTGTTTTTACAGAAATAAAATCCAGGTTACTCAGGATAATCCACATATCCGACTGTAAATAATGATTATTTTAAGTGGCCATTAATATATATATTATTTAATCAATATATCCCAAAGATGTTTTAGAATTTACTTTATTTATTTAGTTATATAAAAGCAGAGGAAGTGGAACAAGATGTTTGGTGTTTTTACTTGATAAATTACTTTGATATTCAGAATTGTTGTCGATTAACTTCCTGCTGATCAACTAACTTTACACTAAATATAAAAAAATAACGCCAGCTATGACTCGCTTGTAATTGATATTGTTGTTGTTGATGAATTACAAAGTAGTGAACATGGCGTCGGAGTGGGCCGACAGATAACGAGTTTCCTTCATGAGAATCACAAGTTGCAGCTTCGCTCCAAAGTCACCAGCTTGGAGGCGTCCGCGGTGGAAAACAGCGCAAAGACGGGTCAACGTTTAATGGACCTGCAGTGACTTTTGTTTGCAAAAACTTAAGGTCGCAGAATGAGCTTGTTTTGGGGTAAAACAACATATTAGTCCCTGGAGAAAAATCAGTACGCTTGAGATTAATAAACCTGAATATTTTTCTGACTTCCTGTCGACTTCAAAATACTCTCGCTGGTTCATTAAGCACTGAATGGTTTATTTCTGATCTTCCATCCCCACAGTCAAAACTAAACATGGAGAAGCATCGTTCAGTTTTTATGCTCCACAAATCTGGAAGAAACTCTCATAAAACTGCAGGTCCGCTGCAACTTTAACTTTTATTTATTTTATTTTTAATATTTTATTCGATTATTGGATTCTTTTTTTATTTAATTTTTTTTTTAATTTATTTCATTTTTTATTTAATTTAATTTATTTTTTAATTTATTTAATTTTTTTTTCATTTATTTCATTGTATTTATTTTATTTTATTTTTTAAATTTTAAATGTATTTATTTATTAAAAATCGAGGCTGAAGACTTTTCTGTTTCTTAAACCAAATAATTTCACATTTCTTACACAGCGCTGTGACTTTCATTCTTGTTTTTATATACCGGTCTTATTCTACTCTCTTGGCTCTGTTTTTAAAATTGTATTTAAATGTAATTTTTTTTATGCGTTTCTTTTGCTTTTAATGTTTTTAGTTAAGCACTTTGCCTGGTTGCTGAAATGTGCAGCATGAATAAACTCGCTTCTCCTTGACGAGCTGTCACAGGCCACAAGACTCTTGTTGCAGGTTTGTTTTGAAGGGACAGCGGACGCTCACCGAAGATGTAGATCATGCCGACCGCTCCGCCAACCCCCATGAGTCCCGCCAGCCGCAGCACGATCTTCTTAGCGTAGGCGGTGTTCTCCTTCTGCTTCTTGTCGTCTTTATGTTCTCCCTCCTTCTCGCCCTCGCCTCCCTCAGGAGGAGCCTGGTCCTGGACAGCGAAAATAAAAGAATTAATATTATTAAATGTCTAAAACATAGATCATGGACTTTAGCCTGATGACAGAGCATCAGCTGCTAGTAGTGAACTAACAACGCAACTAACGATCTCTCGAACTTTTAGTTTATAAAAATGTAAAAACATAACAATAAATAGATCCAATTCTGATTGGATCTATTTATTGTTATGTTTAAGCACATGTTGATGTTTTGAGAGATGTCATGTCAGTTAATATTTTTCTATTTCTAACTTTGAGAACACAAACACACATCAAAATTAAAACACGCAGCAAAATTCTCCAGTATTTGGAAATAAACAGACAATCAGGTCTGCAAATAATTATTTTCATTATCGATTAATCTGCAGATTCATTTCTTGATTAATGTTTGGTCTATAAAATGTCAGAAAATAGTGAAAAATGTCTTGTTTTGTCACTTTAATCTGATATAAAACAAAGAAAAGCAGCAAATCTCCACATTTGAGAGACTGAAAACAGCATTTTCTAAAAATGTTGTATGAAAAAAATGTATTTTAACGATCAATCAATTTCTTAAATAGTTGGATATAGAATATTTTTCTGTTGATGGACTAATCATTGCAGCTCTGTCTGTTAAACTGCAGCTTTACTGCTGCTGACGTTTGCATCGTGACTGCATTATACTTTCATTTTAATTAAATAATTATTATCTAATCTAATCTTTGTAAACAAGTGTGAATTTTTTTTTTTTTTTATTATTTTACAGCAATGTCATTGTGCTTGCATAATGACAATAAAGTTCTTGAATCATTAATTATTCTCCCGTCATGCAACATTGTGGGGACATTGAATAATCATTAATCATCAATCATTAATTAAGTTTTAATCATTAAACTCTTCTTCTTCTTTTGGGGCCAAAGATATTTCAAGTGTGTGAATTATATTGTTTTTATGTCTTAGAAAATCTCAATATAAACAGCTGAATACAAACTTTTTTTATTTATTATTCCATTAGTTGAGAAACTCAACCGCAGATTGATAAATAATGATAATTATGATAATTATTATTATTTGTTGCTATACTTCACATTGCCCATTTTGTCCAATTAACAGCTTACTTTACTTTTGAATGGTGTAAGTCAGTGTTGCTGACAGTTTTTGTAGTTTTTTAACATTTTACCTTAAAAATCCAAAGTATTAGCAACATGTCAGTCACATGTGGGGAGTGTGCTGCAGGTTTGGGTTTCCGGGTAGGTTTAACTGAAGGCGGGGAGGAAGAAAGGAGCACAGGGGGGGGGGGGGTGGGAGTCTCTTCTGACCTTCAAACCAAACAAACCTTGGCTGTCAACACAGTTCATCTAACAGCTGCTAACTTTGAGATAAACCCGAAGCTTTGTCCGACACAGTTGGTTGAGAGTGAGTGTGTGAGCAGCAGGAACCTCCACATTACAGTGAGCCAGGGACATGAAGCACAGCTGAAACTGATGCTAGCAGCCAGAGCGACCCAGAGAAAGACAGCACAGGCTGTTTAACTCACTATATTGTTAGTAAAAGTACCGACTGGGCCCAGGTGATGGTTGTTAAACTAACCTCTCTTTCCCGGGTGTTACAGAGGGACAGACAACCTACCGGTAACAGTAAAAACGCATGCTAACGTTAGCTAGCTAGCCTGTTAGCTTCTCTAATCTCAGGTTCATTCATTCAGCACACACGCAGAATGCAGCCGAAATGTAATATTTATAAAGCTGACATTTATCGTGATAAATAAACACATTATCTATAAATCAATAGTCTGTTAGTTGTTGTTTGTCAGCTAAATATTAGGACGTAAACTAGCTTTTTAGCCGAACCTAAAGGCTGGAAACGTCAGCGAAGTGGCTCCGATTTGTTTCACTTGGGCAACTCGTGTGGGCGGGGTTTACCGAGGAACCCACGAGTTACAGTGTATTCGCTCTCCCCGCCAACGTCGCCGGTAGACAAATCGAGCGCACATAAGCAAGCTAGCTGTCCCACCTGAGTCTGCTGCTGCTGCTGGAGTCTCTCCTGGAGGATAGCCTGAGCCAGTCCGCCCGTAGCACTGCTCGCTCCGGCCGGCGGCTTGTCCGTGGAGAGTGTCCGGACGATGTCCACCACAGCCGGGGAAGAGGCACCCACCGCCCCGCTCCTGAGCCGCAGGAGGCCCCGGCTCGCTCGCACACACATGGGGAACACAGACGTAGCCGACATGTTGGAGACTTAGCACTCGCTGCCCGGCGGAACGTAATGTGAAAAGGACAAAAGCACCTGATTGGCTGGAGCCAGTTTGAGTGACAGGCGGGAGGAGCGATCACAGCAGCGAGAGGCCACATGGAGAGGGAGGAGGGCGGGCGTTACCGTGTCCGGACCAATCAGAAGACAGAGTGAGTCTGACCTTCGATTACGACACAAAACTGCCATGATGGTTGTTGGCAAAATGCCCAAAAGTCTGCTCAATTACATCACCAGCATCACAAAGAATAACTAAATCTCTCAAACATAATAACTTTAAATATAAATACAGGAAAAATATTCACATTAAATGCATAATTTCTAATCATATTCTGTTATATAGTGTACTATATTTATCTATATTATACTACTATAGCCTGTATTATAACCATACTATACTGTTTTTATATTGAAAATTATATTATTTAAATTTTTTATAAATTATGATTATTTAATTTTTTTAATTTAGAAATTATTTTTAAAAAAAGTTTTATTTAAGACATTTTTTAAAGCAAATACCTTTTTAGACATTGAGGAATTTTTTTCTAAATGAAGATTATTAAAAAAAAATTATTACATTTTTGTTTTAGAAATTCTTAAAAAAATATAATTATTTGGGACATTTTTGAAAGCAAATACCTTTTTAGACGGTGAGGACATTTTTAGAAAATTAAGATTTAAATTATTATTTTTTTTATAAAAAACTTTCTTTAGAAATTCTATTTACGACATTTTTGAAAATTAAGATTTTTAATTTTTTTTAATCAAGATTTTGGCTTTATCTTAAACATTTTTTTTAGAAATTCTATTTAGGCAAGGACCTTTTTAAACAGAGAGGACATTTTTCTATAAATGAAGATTATTTTATTTTTTTATAAAAATGTTTTCATTTTATTTATTTTTAAAAAGAATATTTTTTTTAAGACGGTGAAGGAATTCTTTGAAGGTTAATGATTTTAAAAAAAAAATAATAATAAAAAAAAATGTTAAAATATTTTTAAGACATTTTAAAAATTGAGGACATTTACACTTTATTTGTGTAAAGAGGGAACTTTTTTTAGATGGTGTGTGAGGACATTTCTGGAAAAGTAGGAAATATCTTTAAATACAGGACAATGAAAAAGAAAATTCAGGACATTTTGGGAAATTGAGGACATTTTTGCAAAGTAGGAAAAAAATAAAATGTTGTTTTCATTACTTTTTTTTTTAATGCAGGCATCACTTTATATTTAAAAAGTGCTGTTTGGTCCATTTATGCTTCACTGTATATATGTTTTTATCGATTCGTGACGCCAGTAAAGCTTCAGTGACACGAATTGAATTAAATGAGACAGAGAGGGAGGGGTGGAGGGGATGGGGGGGGGGCACAGTGTTGTTTCTGCCGAGCATCAGACAGGAGGGACAGGCTCATCACGGAACAACCAGCGGCTTGTTTTCAGGTAAAAACACCTTCAGCTGCAGGCTTTATAAGCTAACACCATTATAGTTTATAATGTGTGTCTCGCGCGTTATTATCAGCCTTGTGTCTCGTGCTAAAGGCGGAGATGCTGAGAGAGGGGCACCTCTGAAATACCCTCTTTTTAATCCGTTATAAGCTAAATGTATGACAGTTTAAACTATTTCAAATGTGCATTGTGTGGATTTAATAACTGGGCTTTAATAGCTTTAAAATCTTCTCTTTTCTTTTTGCGTGTGCGTGTTTTCATTGTGTCAGCGGGGCGTTTTTCCCCCATCCTGCCCTTCACTACGCACATTGGCACAAAGCACTAACGCGGTTTATCTCTTGTGTTTTTATTGTTCTACTGTGTGATATTGGTCCACATCTCAACGCTGGCAGCTTCGCAGCTGTGCAGGATCAGCGGTCGGATTCACCTGCTCGTGTTTCTCCTGCATGTAGTGTTTGTAGTGTTGTTTGTAAAATGGAGGCTGGATGGAGGAGGAGGATGCTGATGGCCTCCCCCCGCACATCACATGGCAGCCCCGCACCCTTAAACCCATCCACAATACACAGAAAGAGCCAGTAAACCATCTTAGTGTGTGCTGTGACTGTCTATAACTGCAGTGTCATTTCAAATGAGCCTATTGTTGGTTATTACGGTCATTTCCATCTAGGCCAGTACTCCCACTGGGAC
>CALSCE010009526.1:6993660-7011225 GCA_943593645.1 Bovichtus variegatus | reverse complement strand
GAGGAGAGAGATCTCTAAAGAGACATTGTGATGAGGAAGAGGAGGAGAGAGAGAGATCTCTAGAGAGACATTGTGATGAGGAAGAGGAGGAGGAGGAGGAGAGAGAGATGTAGACAAACAAAGAGATGCATCAGAGAGAAGAGACGTCTGAAAAGACGGATGACGGAGGAGACAGACAGACGTCTGGGAGGAGGCGAGGGAGCGATGGCGAGCAGAAGGAAAGCCAGTGGTCGGAGAAAGTGCTGCATCACAGGAGCAGCTGCATTAGTAATTTACTATTCTGCTCCGGCTGGGAGCCAAAAAAAGACCTCTACTCATAACTATTTCATCCTCACGATGATATATAGTGTGTGTGTGTGTGTGTGTGTGTGTGTGTGTGTGTGTGTGTGTGTGCTAACACAACAACCATGCTTCCTAAAAGGCCTTGAATTCAATAATCTAAAAAAAAAAGGCATTAATGGGTCTTAACATGTCTTGAATGCATCTTTCTGGAGCGGCTGCCGCTCACGTTTGCGCCGCTCGTTTCTCTGATGACGTGAGATCCAGGTGTTCAGGAGGTTTTCACTCGGAGCCGAATGATCCACAAAGGTGTCGTCTTCTCCGAGAGAAACAAAGCCGCTGATTAAAACCAGTAAAAACACGGAGAAAAGCAGCTTCGCGTTAAAAATCTGTGTTTCGCAGATGCAGTTTGGCTGCTGCTGATAACTTCAGATCCAGACGTCAGATGACTGAAATCCTTCATCCAGTTAAAATATCGATTTTAAAAACCACCAAGATGTAAAAACAGAACCTGCGGATCCTTAAAAAGTCTTATAAAACTCATTAATCTAAAAAAAAAAGGACTTAATTGGTATGATTTTATAAATAGTTTTCTCTGACGGTGTAATTATAAAATATTAAAATAATCGGTAACTTCTATTTTTTTTAAATAATAATTTCTGCACAATTGGTTTTATAAACACGCTGGATTGTCGAAATGTTACTTTGTTCATGCCTAGACTGTGTGTCGACACACACACACACACACACACACACACACACACTAGACTGTGTGTGTGTGTGTGTGTGTGTGTGTGTGTGCGTGCGTGTGTCCCCACCCATGCTGCGCTGTTTCCTATTCAGGCTGCCTACTGGGACCCTCACACACAAACAGAAGTTGCTCAGCTGGTTGGTTTCATCCAACTGTTGACCCCCCCACACACACACACACACGCACACACTCCCCCTCCCTCCACACACACACACACACACACACACTCTCCTCGGTCTGGTTGTTTTTGTCTTCTCCAGTTTCAGCTTCTGCCCCTCAGCGAGACTGGACGTGCACACAACTGTCAAAATGTTCTTGTGTGCTTAAGAGTACAGTACAGTGTGTTAGTGTGTTAGTGTGTGTGTGTGTGTCTGTGTTGTTTTAGCCGTGGCACACCTCTAGGCCTGTAGCAGGCCTCGGTGTGTGTGTGTGTGTTTGTGTGTGTGTGTGTGTGAAAGGTTGCTACCGAGGAAAACAACTATTTTAAGGAACCTGTGACCTTTTATTTCTCAGGAGGAGAAAAGCTCTGACGCTGCGTCTCGTCCTCAGTCAATATTTATTTATCTCAATTTAAAATACATAATTAACCAAATAAACACTTTTTAATTCTCAGTGACTTCAAGAATAACAAGTTCAAATTATACAAAACATTTAAAATAAATAAATACATTTTTTAGGCTTAGACTAACTGCCTTTTTATTGCTCAAAATATATTATATTGTAATAATAAATATATTAATTCTACAGAAAATAACACATAAAACTGGTATTTTGTGTGTTTTTTAAATGTATTTATTTTTATTATTTATTATTTAGGAGTAGTTATTACTTCAGTAACAAATATTCTTCCTGGGGTTCAAATAAAAGACAAAACATTAAAACATCACAAGACTCGACACAGCTTTAATATCAAGCTGCTTTTAAAAAAAAACAAAAAAAAAGTTGGAAGTTTTACCCCCCCCACCCCGACTGCTCATGTCAGGGTGACCCATATAGTTGTGTGTGTGTGTGTGTGTGTGTGTGTGTGTGTGTGTGTGTGTGTGTGTGAGAGCTGTTTGCCTCCTTCCTCTGTTATTTCTTCTCTTTGTCTATCTTTCTTCACTTCCTGTGGATGCACACTCAGCACACACGCTGGGGATGGGAAACAGGGAGTGACGCTGAGGAAGAGGAGGAGGGGGAGGAGGAGGAGGAGGAGGAGGAGGAGGAGGAGGAGGGGGGGCTTTTTAATTCCCTCTCTGCTCCTCACTCCCACTTGTAAACAGCTTCATGTTACGGAGCATCTATCCTCTTACTAGATGTTCCCTCCTCTGCACATATGTACTGTACGTCCATCCAAACCTCAGGCAGACGTGAAGCTCCTCCTCTTGTTCTTCCTCTCCTTCGTTGCACGTGTTGTGGGCCCCCCCTGCTTCCTGCGTTCGGTCTTTACTTTCTCTGTAACGTGTGTTTCCTCTGTGGCCAGTCCCCCTTTTTCTTCCTGTGTCACAAACGTGGCCACAGATGTGTTTTTTGGTTTTGTTTTTAGCTGATAAATCTCAATGTCCTGCACATGTTCTCCCCTAATGATGGAAAAACTATGAGGGATTAGTTGATTTAATCTGTAAAAGTGAGTTCCTCCGCAAAGAATCACGCACGCTCCCTTTTTAAACCGTGTTTACCAGAGATGTGCTCTTAGGTTTCTTTAAAAAAAAAAACCAGACTAATGGACTAAGAGGGCGTGAAGGGAGAAACTGTTCCTCCCATGCTCGGAGATGTCAGGGGAGATGGAGGAAGTACAGTATGTGCTCTGTGTCCTGCGCTCCAGCACTTGAAATGAAGGGATAAAAAAAGATGAATGAATGTTAAAGGTCAAGTAATTTGAGATCCGAGCTGCAGCCAGATATCAGGCCCATGTGGATGTGGCTTTGTGGGAATTAGATAAAAACTTTTTTGGTTTTCTGTGCAGCTGGAAATCCCTTCCAGACGCAGAGGAACCACATTAGTGCTTTACTTTACTTTATACTTCTACTTCACTACATCTCAGAGGCAAATATTATACTTTCTACTCCACTGTGTTTGATAACTTCAGTTACTTTGAAGAATTATACAAAAAATTTAATAAAAAAGCTCCTTATTTACCAGCTGCAATATAAAAGTCTGGAGCAGATGTAAGAAAATGTATAAAGAATAAAATACAAAAATAAATAAGGAAAAATACAAAAATGGGAAATAATGCAGAAATGTATACATGAATAAATAAATCTATAAATGTAATCATGAATAAATAATAATAATAATACATTAATAATAAATTCAAAAATAAATACATACATTTAAAATTTAATTAAAAAAATTTAAAAAGGGAAATAGAAGACTAGATTAATAGTGGAATTAATAATAATAATAATAATAATTTTTAAAAAACTAATAAATATAAATTTATGGCACATTTGATGAATTAATTAATGCCTACATTTATTTTAATATTTTTGGTACATTAAATGGCATATTAATTTATTTATCAAGTCATTTATTTAATTATTTTTTGGCAGACACCATCCACGCTATAATATTATTCTGTTTTACTTTCCGTACATTTTGATGCTCATGCTTTAGTTCCTTTACTGAAGTAAGAGATTGAACGCAGGATATTTCTACACATATTACTACTTCTACGCTGACGTCAGGTCGATGGAGGTATGCAGTCTGCTGTTCGTCAGCTGGTGTTTGCTAATCTCGCGGCCCACTTGGCTGCTCTTTATGATGGATGGAGTCCTATCCTGTGCGTCAGGGCAGGGCCGGTCAGAACTGGTTCTCAGCGGTCCAGCAGCAAACCCTCTTCCTCCTTTCATTTCTCTCAAAACGGCCCCGTGCAGTTTCCTCTTTCTCTCCCTCGTCCGCCTTTAGCCTCAGCATGTTTCTCTCTCTCTCCCTAGGCCTCTTTGTCACCTCACACTCTGCCTTTTCCACTTCCATTTTCAACACTCAGCACACACACTTATCCATAGTGATGCACACAACACATGCAAAAGTGCAGGATGGACAAAATGTTTGCCGTCGCAGGGGAAACTTTCAACTGGGCAAGTTTCCAGCGAGAAGCTAGATTCACATTCCTTCAAAATAAAAGTGCTCCATACTTACAGGATGCCAGACTTATCTTGTATCTCTTATTTACACATTGTATTTACCTAATGTTACGTTCAGAACATGTTGCTTTTTACTTCGCCTGCGTCACTCGCTGTATAAAGACGCAAAAACATGGCGTCCGCAGGTTGAAAACTTGAAAATGGAGGATGCACCATCCTGTGAGATGTAATGTAATAATGTAGTTTAGTAAGATATTTTCAGTTTAACTTTGACAAAGAAAGGAACACGTGCATATGTCCGACCTCAGAAATGAAAAGGGATTCTTTAATTTGACAAAGAAAAAATGCGATTTAAAAAAAATATTTTTTCAGTCATAATTTCTCTATAATCTAATTTTGTACAAAACAATAATAATTGTGAATCCAGTGTTTCGTTACATCCCTGTTTGATTTAGTTTTGCTTTCATTGAGCGCGGCCCCCCATTCGCTTCAATTCAAGACTTTTCTAAATATTCCCCGTTCAATAAAAACAAAGTAATTGATAGAATAAAAACGCTCATTTTGCCCTTTAGCTGTTTCCCCCTCATGGAGGCCAGCCCTTAACACAATGTCACGCTGACTCATGACAAACAGCGCTGCATGTGTGAAATACTGAGTTACCTGGATACTGTTCAAACATATTGATGAACGCCCCCCCCCACCACCACCACCACCACCACCCCTGATATAAACTCTCCGGCTGCACCTGCCTCGACCGAACCCTGGCCTCTTATCTCCAGGTGACTGCGCCGAGGCTAAAATAAACCTTTAGTGTCTCTCCAAACACTGAGCCCATCTGTGTGTGTGTGTGTGTGTGTGTGTGTCCCGTTATGCATGGCTACACTGTGACCACACAGCCAACAAAAGAGCTGTTCAGGGCAGAAGCGACAACAAAGTAGATGTTGGGTGTTCTTGTCTTAGAGAGGAGAAACGTACTTATATTCATAATGCAGCTGCAGGAGACTGGGAGAGTTTAATGAGGGAGAAAAGGCTCTTTTGGTTTACACACACTTTTTTTTTTCGTGTTATTATAAACATTTTTACGTATTATATTATATATATTGCAATGTAATAATAATATAAATAAAGTGCATAATATTAAATGGAATAATTACATTTACATTGTATATGTAATCATTTAATTATATGTTTGACACTTTATTGTGTGTTTTTGTTTTGTTTAATTAACAGAAGATGTAATGAGGCTTTAGTTTGTCAAGTTTTCAAAAGTAATGACCTATTAATATTATTTTTATTATTTATTATTATTGCAAAAAGAATAATCTTGATAAACTTTGTAAAAAAAAAAACTAACATTTTCCGCTTTACGTAAAAAATAACGGGGAAATTTCCACCCAATGAAACAGTTTTTCACTAACTTTAGAGGCCTTTGTGTTCTTTAATGTATTTTAATATTGTAATCCTGCAAATATAAAACATATTTCGTATTCGTCTGTTACGTGCCGTCCGGCACTCGTTGTGTCTGAAACCTCGGCAGATTCTTTACCGCCCGGTGTTTCACAAACTCGCACGTCTGTGTGACTCTTGTGCTTTTGACACAACTGCTCACGCTGCTGAACCCATGAATCCCCACTTCTTCTTTCATGGTGAGCAGACCAAACTGGGTTGTTTTTTTGAGACGTACTTTTGGGGAATCGGTGGTTTTTTCGGATGACGGTGATTCCCAGTGTGACGAAATCGCCTTATCAGGAAAACGCTCAGCGCCACGAGCAGCAGCCGTGGTTTTGACTCTGGTTGTGCTGCTGCACATGCAGTTTGTTTGAGGTTCTTCGCTCTGACGCATCATTTAGTTTTCTCTAGTGCTCCCAAAGAACCTGAACGAATGAAAGTCTGGCTGTGTTAATGGGAGCGACACCGTGGAGCTGAATGACAGAGACTTTATTATTATTATTATTATTCCTTTTTGTATCTGAACTGAATATCTGGAATCTAAATCTATCTAAACTGTATGAACATTTTTGGGGTGGTGAGTGGGGCTTAACATTAGGCTGTAGATAAGAAGTGGACGTAGTCACCGCGACGTCACCGTTGGTTTGTGGACTTTCATTTTTAAGCCTCGAGTTTGGCGTTTTTGGCCGTCGCCATCTTGTTTTTTTGGGAGAAGAACAGGACGCTGAACAAGACGTTTTTAGGCGACTAAAATGTTACAGTTAACTTTCCAAACACTGTGGTAGCGACCTGTCAATCACAAGGTAGCCCCGCCCTAAAGTTTACGCTGATTTATCGTCTATTTTACTGTAAATATGATCATAATTTACTAAATAAACTTCATGCTGTGTTTAAGAAGACTTGAAACTACAGATTGAGACATAAACTCATCAGGAAAATGTTTCCTGAGGGAATAAATTAAGTGAGAAGTAGGAACATTTTCTCATAGACTTCTATACAACCTGTCATGTCGCCCCCTGCTGGTTAGTAGAGAGAATGCAGCTTTCAGGCACTTCTTGGCTTCACTTTTCAGACGCAGAATTTGAAGCTCAAGCTTGTGTTTCACTTTACAAAAAAGAAGAAAGGCCAAAGTCATCAACGTGTTCTTCTCCTCTTGACTTAGAAACACCTGCGACATGGAACAAAAATAACAGAACTTTTAGAAATGTCTTCCCTTCATATTGCAAAGTGCACTTTTATGATTCACTCACCTCTTATCGTACCAAACTCCTTTCAAGATTTTGGCTATTTATAGAGCTCTTGCAAAAGACGGGACATGAAAAGTGAGCCGTCATCACAGGCTGGAGGATGAGGAAGTGAGCCACAGTGTGGAAACCTGAACCTGTTGACTCTGCACAGCCACTAAGGCCTTGATGAGCACATCAGGTCTGCTGAGCTACACACAAGCTGAGCTACACACAAGCTGAGCTGGTCAACTGTGTCTCCTCTCCTCTGCGCCAAAGGTCAGCCGTCGGGCTCCTCGTGCAGCCCGTCCGGAGGGGTTCAGGGCCCTCGTTATTTTGGATGTCATGGCAGGGAAGTAGCGATTTCTTTGTAGCTCACCTTTGGTCCAATTAGTCCGGGGAGTGACGTCCGTGTGGGGTGAGCGGGTTCAAGCAGCTGCCTAACAAGCCGCCCCCCCGTGGGGAGCACAGCGGCCGGATGGACTGACAGATGAGGACAATGAGGCGGGAACTCTGAGCGCAGGGTTTAAGACCCATAACAGTGCTACACCTGATGATTTACACCCCCGTCTCCACCTTCCATCCCTGCAGTTTGATTCTAAAACTATATTTTCTCCAGCTGTCATGAGTTAAACGCTGCTCCCACGCTTCTCTGTTTCCTTTTCTTTTCATTTGCTTCGTACTGTTTTTACAGTGCGACATAGCCGCGGTGAGAACAACATGTGCGCTAGACTCTCCGTCTCCGTGCTCCACTTCAAACGCTGCCACAAAAACCGGCTGCTGCAGACAGTACAGGGTGTACTCTGCGGTGACAAGCGTATCAATAGTTAATCCTGCAGAGCGCTGGCTGCAATGAGTGACCTTGTGGGTTTTAGGAACAACACGTCAATAAAGATTAACCGGTTATATTAGTTTTTCTGTAACAGCCAAAATATTCCTGGGTCGATGTGACCCGGTGCATGTTTAATTATCCAAAAAGTCAGAAACCCCAAAATCCAGATTATTATTTTTTTGTTTGTACCTCTTATTACTATCAATTCAATCAATATTTAGTGCAATTGTGTTATTCACGTCTCACAGATCATGGTTCCATTAGGATAATTCACTCGTTTTTCACAAAAAAATACACATTCAAACACATTTTTCTGTACATTGGAAACACCTAGATATAAAATACATTAGTTTTGCATAACATAAAATGTTTTAGGCCAAACAGAATTGAAATATTTTTTTTTTCCATCAGGTGATGTTGATAAATAGAGATGAGACACCTCTTCTGTTCGGGGTCAAATTGACCCGTTTACTTAACGTGAGAACTAATAGTTATCAATGGAGAAGAGCTTTAATAGAAAGACTCTGGATGTCACGCCTCGGCTCGGCTCGCTTTCGTACCAGATCTGTATTTTGTTTTCCGCTGCAGGTAGTAACTCTCATTCATAGCGACGCTGCGCAAAAAACTCATGTGAAATCGTCTTTTAACGCGTAGTTTTGCAGGTTGAGGGTATCGCCGAGGTGGAGGACGGGAAGGAACCGGAAACCAGATGATCAGCCGGCTTTGCTCACGATCACCTGGATCCTTTAGTTCCTCTCTCGCCTCACTTTCTTACTCGCTTTCCTCCTCATGGATGGAGAGTGAACCAAAGTATCAGAGCCCCGAGGCCTGTAGCTGCAGAATATGTCCTTCAAAGAGACACGTAGCAACCAAGAAAAGAATCAAAATGACGACAAAGACACACAAAATGACTACAAAGAGATGAAAACACAACAACAAAAGTGGGCAAAACAACCACAGAAAAATATTATATAAACATAAGAAGACAAATTACAAAAACTGAAGACAAAGAGACACAAAATGACCACAAAGAGACTCAAAATGACCACAAAGAGACACAAAATGACCACAAAGAGACACAAAATGACCACAAAGAGACTCAAAATGACTACAAAGAGACACAAAATGACTACAAAGAGACACAACATGACTACAAAGTGACACAAAATGACTACAAAGAGACACAAAATGACCACAAAGAGACACAAAATGACCAGAAAGAGACACAAAACAACTACAAAGAGACACAAAATGACCACAAAGAGACACAAAACGACTACAAAGAGACACAAAACGACTACAAAGAGACACAAAATGGCCACAAAGAGACACAAAATGGCCACAAAGAGACACAAAATGACCAGAAATGAGCGGGAAATGCGGCATTAAAAGTTAGCCAACATTAGCCACCACGAGCTAACTGGTCATGCCTCAGCAAGTAAGGCGGTAAAAGCAACAACACATTCAGCAAATGTGAATTTTATTGCTTCTGCATGTTGCTTTATCTCCAGCAGCGTCTCTCGGCGACTTCATGACGCTCAGATGTCATAACGATAAAGATAAACTCGCACTTCTGCCGCTGTGTGTTGTGTTCATGTGTCTGCTCTGCTCCTCTCTCCTCAGCTGCCCAACATGTTTGGAGACCTGCGGTCGACCTTCATCGCGCTGATGATCGGATCCTACGCCTCCTCTGCCGTCACTTTCCCGGGCATCAAGGTAACATCCATGGCCAGATTACATATCTAACGCACTGTTTAACGGCCTTATTGTTTTACACAATCAACCACAATGTTACTAAAAACACAACAGAAATATGAGCGGCACAATTCATCGCATTTGTTATTGTTTTGTTTTACGTATGATTAGTAAATGGAGATACAGAAATAATCTTGTCGAGTTGATTTCAGACTTAAAGCTGAGCCCTGATGTGCTTTTGTTTCGCTGTTTTGCTTCTATATCACGTCGTCTTTCACACTAGTGGAAAGAAAACATCCAAAAATCCACATCCAGGAGGTTTATTTTACTAACTTTGTCTGTAGATTTCTCCTAAATTCACCAAAAGTTAGCATTACATAATGCCTCATTTGCATAAACATAACATTGATGAATAATTAATTGCTGTGAACAGATCAGGCTCTGAGGTTTTGAGGGTTTTTTAGGAGTTTAGTTGAAGCACTTGTAACAAACTTAAATTAAACACGAATTTTGAACCTGACTTCATCCAAAATTCACTTTTCTGTGCAGGAAATGTGTGCAAATTAGTACAAAACTACGCCTCATTTGCATATTTAAACAGGAAGTC
This sequence comes from Bovichtus variegatus, assembly GCA_943593645.1. NCBI lineage: Eukaryota > Metazoa > Chordata > Actinopteri > Perciformes > Bovichtidae > Bovichtus > Bovichtus variegatus. The sequence continues at coordinate 7,001,324 of CALSCE010009526.1, read as the reverse complement.
TCAGAAAACTTGTAATACAAAAGATAATTGTGCTAATGTCGGTAATGAACTGGGGACGTTTCAAGCTGAAGAGTAGGAGTTAGAAATGTCCCCGACCTGCCCTCACCCTCTCACGCCTGTAGGTCATCTATGATCTGGGTGCCACCTTCATCATCATCCTGCTGGTCTGGGCCGCCTGCGCCTGCCTCGTCTTCTTCAACTGCTTCGTCAACTGGCCTCTGGAGCCCTTCCCCGGCCCGGAGGACATGGACTACACGTAAGACGAATACATGCACACACACACACACACACACACACACACATTTCTGTAGGCTCCGGCTGTCTTTGTCAAGCAGCTGTTTAGCTACGAGCGAACCTCAGGTTGCTGTAAAGGGATTCTGAGTGAGCCCAGACTGCGTGCATCCTCCTCAGGGGTAGCATAGACACACACACACACACACACACACACACACACACTGACTGAAGCCCAGTAGATCCTGCTGAGCCCTAAGGACGGGAAGGAACCGGAAACCAGATGATCAGTCGGCTTTGCTCACGATCACCTGGATCCTTTATTTCCTCTCTCGCCTCACTTTCTTACTCGCTTTCCTCCTCATGGATGGAGAGTGAATCAAAGTATCAGAGCCCCGAGGCCTGTACCTGCAAAACATGTCCTTCAAAGAGACACGTAGCAACCAAGAAAAGAATCAAAATGACGACAAAGACACACAAAACAACTACAAAGAGATGAAAACACAACAACAAAAGTGGGCAAAACAACCACAGAAAAATATTATATAAATATAAGAAGACAAATTACAAAAACTGAAGAGACAAACAAACAAAGAGACACAAAATGACTACAATGAGACTCAAAACGACTACAAAGAGACACAAAATGACCACAAAGAGACACAAAATGACTACAAAGACACACAAAATGACCACAAAGAGACACAAAACAACTACAAACAGACACAAAATGACCACAAAGAGACTCAAAACGACTACAAAGACACACAAAACGACCACAGAGAGACACAAAACGACTACAAAGAGACACAAAACGACCACAAAGAGACACAACATGTCCCCAGGGACCCACTGTCTCATAATCTGCTCCTTCTCTCTTTTGACAGTTTCAGTATTTCTCACCTCTCCCATCTTTCCTCCGCTCCACCAGGGTAAAGATCAAGTTCAGCTGGCTGGGCTTTGACCACAAGATCACGGGGAAGCAGTTTTATCAGCAGGTGACCACAGTGGGGCGCCGCCTCAGCGTCCGCAACTCCATGAAGCAGCAGCACCAGCAGCCCAAAGACCTGGCAACGCAGGAGGCCAACAAACTGTGCCTGTCCACCGTCGACCTGGAGGTGAAGTGCAAGGACCAGGATCAGAGTGAGTCTGAAAATACTGCATGTTGTTAGTAATAAAAAGCTGCATGTTCTGCATGTTGTTAGTAATAAAAAGCTGCATGTTCTGCATGTTGTTAGTAATAAAAAGCTGCATGTTGTTAGTAATAAAAAGCTGCATGTTCTGCATGTTGTTAGTAATAAAAAGCTGCATGTTCTGCATGTTGTTACATGCACACAATTACTTTTTATATTACAAGTGTTCTGACATGTTTAAATATGTAAATGAGCCGTAGTTTTGTGCTAATGTTCATACAACTTCCAGCACAGAAATGTGAACTTTGCATGAAGCAGGTTTAAAGATTCTTGTTTAACTTAAGTTTGTTACAAGAGCTCAAACGTGGCGTTCTGCAGCGCCCGACCCACATCTGCTCACAACAATTAGGCACAAATACCCCGAGCGCTACCTCGAATGCCCCTTTACCTCCACCCTACATCCAGGCCTCCTCAGGCCGGGTTCAGGGACTCCCTGCGTGGGGGTGGGGGTGTGCGGGGGGTGGGGGTGGGTCGCTCCCCTCTCGCTCTCTTTGGTAGCAAATGGACCGTGGAATTGGTTCGGACCCCTTTCTTAGAAAAGCCGCTCAGCAGGTGTGTGGCTTGCTGGCGGGGAAGCATTGTTGTGGTTTGACGTGTGTGTGTGTGTGTGTGTGTGTGTGTGTGCAGTCAGGACGCCCATGGTTGGCTTCATAACAGCTGGACATTTTCCATCTGTCAGGAGCTTTAATATTATACTTCCCCTCTCACTCCTCGTCAACGTGGCGGCAGCTGCGGAGGTCTTACTGACTTATTTGGTTTTTAATTTGAACACAGAGTTTGTTGTTTTATTCTCTCGTCAGTAACACATCACGCAGCTGTACTGACAGCTCGGCCACCGTGCGCCAGTTTAGAGCCAGCATGGAAAATAGATTTATTTTTCTAATGCATTGTTTGGATTTCAAAATAAAATGACATGCTGTGTACTGCAGGGCTGCCCAGATGTTCATAGTGATTCTTTTTTATTTATTTGTTAATAAATACATTTAAATAAAAACCTGTAAATAGTATTATAATATAAATCACACATTTGTGAGGCTCTTTAAATATAGAATCTCTAATTATTATCTATTATTAACTATATCTGAGCGCGGGGGGGCAGGGAGTCAGTAGCACACGGAGACAAAATGCATTTAAATTCTAAGAACTTATACAATTTTGCATCTTAAAAATACATTAACACACATTAGGTCCCCGTTAAGTTTCAGTCTTCGCTCTTCTTGTGCAGAATAAGTTAGGACCAGTAAAAATATTTAGATGGCAAATTAGGAACGAGCATATAATTAAACGTATAAGTGAATTAACTATGACAAAAAAAAGTCTTGAAAGTCGATTTAATGGCAGAACAGTTGAATTGGACCTAATAAAGTGGACACTTACTGTAATTTATCATAAGGTGCTGGAAAAGCTTGAAAATGCACCTTGAAAAGTGTTTAAATTTCACTTTAGAAAAGGCGTAAGAACCCTGAATAAAGGGCTAAACCACCTTCTAGTCTTCTTCTTGTGACTGGCTGGTTCCGTGCACGTAGAGGCGACTGGATGGAGGCAGGAAGTGAAATCTTTGATTAGAAAGAAGCTGTAACGACCTCTCTGCTCTCTTTGCCTCCGCAGCTCAGTCCTTCATGAAGAGCATCTTCAGCCCCATCTTCCTCCTGAGCCTCATCACCATGTGTGTGACGCAGCTGCGCCTCATCTTCTACATGGGAGCCATGAACACCATCCTGGAGTCGCTGACGGAGGGCGACCTCAGCACAGGTGTGTGTTGTTGTTGCCAGGGGATTAAATCTGTGTATGAACACACAGATGGTGTTCTGGGAAGGGTTTACCTTTTTAAGTCCCGAGAATGTGTGTTTTTTAAAAAATATGTTTCCTAAAATGTCCCAAAACTGACACAAAATTACTAAAAAATAGACACAAAACAACTACAAAAAGAGGCTAAACATGCATTTAAAAAATAATATTTTTGTGTGTGTGTGTGTGTGTGTGCAAAAAGTGTCGTTGCACACAGGTTATAGAGAAGCTAGTATTTAGTACGACACAAATTTGATACGCCAACATACACACATAACACATATCGACCGGGAAACCTGAACCCTGCAGAGCGGACTTAGCATTAGCATTAGCATTAGCATTAGCATAGTGGAAGTTTTGACAGCAAACATGGTCGATTGTGCAGTTTTGTGGGATGTAATCCGAACCCTGGAGCTTCCTTTGCATATCGACCAAAACCACAACCATTAGCGCTGTGTCAGCCTCCGCCAGTTGCAAGCTAACAAGCTAACAAGCTAACAAACAACGTAAAGACACACAAGATGCTAACTACACTCACCATTCTGATGCTCGTTGCACACTTTGACTCCTTTCACGGAGAGACAGGGAGGGAGTGAGATGTGCTTTCAGCCTCTTTTTTAAGTTATTTCTTCTTTATATGTTGAAAAAATCACGTTAACCTTCATTTCTCACTCATGGCGGAGTATTTTACACACTTTAAAAAGGTGCCCGGAGTCAGACTTCACACCTCTTTTCCTCTCTGCTCTCTAACAATCCTCTCGCAGCTGCTTTCCGCTCGTCTAAAGCTCCTCGTTGTTAACTCTGCTCCATCTTTCCTGTTGCGTTTGTCTCTCTGCCTCTCTTCCTGCCGCGCTGGCTTCTCGCTGCTGTTGCAGTGGAGAAGATGCAAGTGGGTAAGAGACTTCAAGCTTCACCTACAAAGATCTAACCTCCCACACTCCTCAGCTGCTTCTGTTTCTTCATAATAATATAGATTATTCTGCATAACGACTACTTTGACTTTTTGTACTTTAGGTATATTTGATGCTAAGCCTTTTGTACTTTTACTGATGTAATGCAAGAGTTTTACTTGTGGTGTTACTACTTTTACTGAAGTACTTCTTCTTCTTCTTCTTGCTTCATACGCTCATTTCAAGTTCAAATCTCCCAAATGTAAACCACAACACTAACGCCGTCCTGCCGTCTGTCTCTCAGTGAGTGTTTACACGTCCATCTTCGGCGTGCTCCAGCTTCTGTGTCTGATCACCTCCCCGGTGATCGGCTACGTCATGGACTGGAGGCTCAAAGACTGCGAGGACGATAAAGACAAGATCACCACGAGGTGAGGGCGCACACGTGAACGCGCAGAAAAGACAAGAAGAAGACAGAGCACGAGCTTGAAAATGTGTATTTTGTTCTGTTATCAGGGAGCCGGGTCAGCCCCGACGCCCCGACAAACAGATCCAGAAGATCGTCAACGCCACCAGAGCCTTCATCTTCACCAACCTGCTCCTCGTGGGCTTCGGAGCCAGCTGCCTCGTGCCGAACCTGCAGCTCCAGGTACGAACACCTTGTTTCTTCAAAGCTTTTCAGGGATGAACATATCTGAGCATGTTTCAGTCAAGAAATGAAAAAACAATGAAGAAATAATGAAAAAATAGTGGAAAAAATAATGAAAAAATTGTGAAAAAAATAATGAAAAAATAATGAAAAAAAAATGTGAAAAAAAGAATCAAAAAATAATCGAAAAATAATCAAAAAATAATCAAGAAATAAAAGGGGTGGGCTTAGTGAGGTGGCATTGTCATACTTAGAAACTGTCATTGTTTTTTTTGACAGGAAATATTAAAAAATATAGACAAGTCAAGGAAAGAAAAAATAATGGAAAAATAATCAAGAAATAATCAAAATATAATGGAAAAATAATCAGAATAATAAAATTTTTTCAAACTGTCATTGTTTTTTTGCTAGGAAATATCAAAAAATATAGACAAATTACATGTCAATTCCATTTCAGTCAAGAAATCAAAAAATAATCAAAACATAGTGAAAAAATAATGAAAAAAATAAAAGGGGTGGGCTTAGTGAGGTGGCATTGTCATACTTAGAAACTGTCATTGGTTTTTTTGATAGGAAATACCAAAAAATATAGTCAAATTACATGTCATTTGCATTTCAGTCAAGACATGAAAAAATAATGGAAAAATAATCAAAAAATAATCAAAATATAATCAAGAAATCATGGAAAAAGAATCAAAAAAGAATCAAGAAATAAAAGGGGTGGGCTTAGTGAGGTGGCATTGTAATACTTATATTGTTTTTTTGCTCGGAAATACCAAAAAATATAGACAAATTACATGTCATTTGGATTTCAGTCAAGAAAAGAAAGAACATGAAAACATGACACTCAGCTCCTCATATGTCACGAAGTACGTCAGCGACACCTGCTGGACATCAGAGGCTCTGCACGTTACTTCCTCCTGCTGAAGCTCATGCGTTGTAGCTGAAAGCTGCTTCTCAGTGAGGCCAGCTGTGAACAGATCAAGGACTTAATGAAAAACCCTTTTCTCTCTTCTTCAGATTCTGTCCTTCATCTTGCACACTATTGTCAGAGGCTTCATCCACTCTGCAGTCGGAGGCCTCTACGCCGCTGTGTAAGTGTCCACGTTATTCAATAAATAATGGCCTAAAAACACACACACACACACACACACACACACACACACACACACACACACACTCACACTCAATATGCACGTGAAAAAGAAATCAGAGCGGAAACGCAGAAAATAATATAGATTTTTTTAAATCAAAAATAAGTTTTTCTGCAAGAACATTTTTGTAAATCGATAAAAGCAAAATGGAAACAGATTTAGTGAATAATGACGTCAACGTCCTCCTCGCTCCACATGTAACCTTCCTCACATTAATACATGAAACTTACACAAAAGTCTGATTTACGTCCAGTTTTCCACATTTGCCATACATTTGGATGGAAACCTGGCTAGTGACGTTTTGGACGTCGCTTTTTTTGCAATGCTCGTGTGGTTTTTACATTAAAACAAAACATCCCCTGTCATCATGATATAAATTACAAAACCTTTTATTCTTTTCCAAAACTTTGTATGTGTCTCCCTGTTATTTTAGGAATTCTGCTATTAGCAAATCAAAGATTACAAATACTAATAGGAAATACCAAAAAATAGACAAATTACATATCATTTGTGTTTCAGTCAAGAAAAAAAAAATAATGGAAAAATAATGGAAAAATAATGAAAAAAGAATGAAAAAAGAATGAAAAAATGATCAAAAAATAATGGAAAAAGAAAGAAAAAATTATCAAAAAAATATCAAAAAACTATCAAAAACTAATCAAAATATAATGAAAAAATTATCAAAAAATTGTCAAAAAATAATTAAAAAAAACAAAACTTTGTAACTGTCTTCCTGTTAGTTTAGGAATTCTGCTATTAGCAACTCGAAGATTACAAATACTAATAGGAAATACCAAAATATATATACAAATTACATGTCATTTGTGTTTCAGTCGAGAAAAGAAAAAATAATGTAAACATAATGTAAAAATAATGAAAAAATGTCCACAAAAAAATGTGTGAAAACTTCCTGTTTTCACAAAGTACATACTTTCCCAACTCAAGTCCTCTTCAAATTCACAGTTTAAGTCACAAACATACATGTTACATGTGTAGTACAGACGTACACCAACCTGCATGCACGCATTAATACATACATGCAAACATTTTAATCTTACACTTTGGCGTGGGAACAGCCACAGCTTCCTGCAGTAAGTAAAAGATAGAATCGAGAGCATCGTCTGCGAACACCGGCACGTGAACGCACCGCTAATTAACGAGGTTTTTACTTAAATTAAACCTGTTTGTATTTACCATGTGAGACGTGTTTTGTCCCTTGCAGGTACCCGTCCTCTCAGTTTGGCAGCCTGACAGGCATGCAGTCTCTGATCAGCGCCCTGTTCGCTCTGCTCCAGCAGCCTCTCTTCATGGCCATGGTGGGACCCCTGGAGGGAGACCCCCTATGGGTGAGATGACATTAACGTGCATGAGTAGAGGACATACACACACATTACACATTTGTTTGATGGATTAATGAACGGGGTTTACCGGGCACAGGCCCAGGGGCCCAAAGTGTCAGGGCCGCCCGCCCCCCCCAGGTTTTCACCTGCAAAATATAATTTAAAGAGACACGTATCAACCAGGAAAAGACACAAAATGCCTACAAAGAGACACAAAATGACTACAAAGAGACACAAAATGACTACAAAGACACACAAAATGACTACAAAGACACACAAAATGACTACAAAGAGACTAAAAATGACTACAAAGTGACACAAAACGACTACAAAGTGACACAAAACGACTATAAAGAGACACAAAACGACTATAAAGAGACACAAAATGACTACAAAGAGACACAAAATGACTACAAAGA
>CALSCE010009526.1:6973359-6985512 GCA_943593645.1 Bovichtus variegatus | reverse complement strand
GTGTCTCTTTGTAGTCCTTCTGTGTCTCTTTGTAGTCCTTCTGTGTCCGCTGGGCCGTTGAACACACACTACAGCAGAACATCTAAAACACATGCAGGGTCATGATTCCACTTTTTAGAGTGTCCTCTTCCTCTTCTCTAGGTTCCTATAATATTAATAACGTGACACGAACTCTGAATGAAATTCTGACTTGTGCTGTTGTTCTCGTGCGTGCAGAGCAACGTTTTGTATTATTTGCTGTTTTTATGGCGCGTCATTGCTGATCTGTTTGAATATCTGTGATGTCGACAGTTTGCTTGTCTTTGTTGAGTTGTCTGTTGTTGCTGACTGGGATTTATCTGACACTAATACATTCTTCTCTTTTTGTCTCTTTCAGCCGAATTGTGCTGCCTGTATCGGTGGAGGAGGTAAGGACTCATTAACTTTAACCATAATTAACATCAACGTAATGTGAAGGACTCAGATTTAGCTCGATGGCTAATACACATTTGCTGTCTCACCTGTTGGCTTTCTGTTTTTCACGTCGACTCAGAAGGTCGAGAGTTTGGCTACAACTTTGAATATCTGCACAGATAATTTATTATAAATTGATCACATTTGAAGCACTTCATCGTAGTGTGTGGGTGAACAATTTGACTTTAAACGTTAAAATGATTTAAGTTTGTTTTTTTTCAGCTTACTTTGTGTATAAAATAAGATAAAAAAAAAACAATTATTTGTTGTCGATGGACGATATAAATGCCGATTTATATTTTTTTAAAAGTTTTTCTAATGCATCTGATAAAATACAACAATTTAATAATAATAACAAATGAGACACAAAATTGCTGAAGTTAAAATAACATTTATTTACACCGTTAATATCTGCCTTGTCTCTCTTTGCTTAAGTAGATCTACACTGCACTTTTAATTAATTATCAACTAAACAAATGTCCGCAGCTTATCGAAAACAAAACTTTGTCAAAAAAAAACAACCAAATTTATGAATGAAATAAGGAGTAATAAATAAATAAATAAATAAATAAATAAATAGAGTTTAGTTCACGTAACAGCATTTATCCGCAGAGAGCAGAATTTTACGAGAGACAACGAAAACGTGTAAACTTGCGTGAATCAAAAATAAGTGAACAATGTTCGTGCTCAGTGAAACACTATAATAGATCAATAATCGGCCGGCGCCGATTATCTCAAAATGGCATAAATTGGCCCGTTTAGTCTACGACGAATGATGTCGTCGCTTCCTCCTCGTGGACATTTTTGCCATTTTCAGTACCAGTTGTTCTTTTTTCCCTCTAACAGTAAATGTTCAGATTTTAAAATGCTCCTGCGTTGGTGCTGATCTGCATGTGTCAGCTATCGGCCTGCGTCTGATCTCCCTGCAGAGGCGATGAAAGGCGCTTCACACGCGCTGCGCTAAGTCGCTACCTCTCGTCACACCGTGTGCCCTGGTGTTGGCTACACTCGGGACACTTTGGGCTGCTTTTAGATGCCCTTTCAGCTGAAACACTCGGGTTCATGGTTGTAATCTGCCATGTTATCCAGAGAGCAGAGTTTCTTCTACTTCTAGAAACAGGTTAGATTTGTGCTTTCTGGAAGAACCAGGTTTTTATGCACCTAAATTCTCATTTTACCTCTTAATCCAAACGTCCCATGCAACACTCGCGCTCTTTGTTTCCCCTCTTGCTTAACACAAAGCACATTATTTCACTAAGCCACGTAATCGTCGTTTTGCTGTACGACCGGCTTTTCCTCTGATCCCTCTGTGTGAGGCGTTCGCTGGATTCCTGTTTGTCGAGTAGCGAAGTGTCACAGCTGGATCGCATCTGAATCTGAACATGGTGTGTGTGCGTGTGTGTGTGTGAAAGAAACCTGCATGTCCTGTCATCTGTACCTACATAATGGAAAATGCCCTGACATTCCATTTAATGAACCGATTTAAATGTAGTATTGCACTTTCTGAACACAAAGTTAAGTCAAAATCGAAGCAGCAGAGGTCGAGCGATAATATCCTGATTTCCGCAAAACACTGGATCCTAACTTTCCCATAATGCAACTCAAAGCTCTCATCATCTTCGACATTTCAGCAGCTCAACCTAAAGATTGTCGTTCCTGCTAAACGTTCGCTCCACACCTTGTTTGTGAACCTGTGAGAAACTGCGAGCACTTTGCCTCCACACGTCGGGGGTCCAGTTTTGATGACCAGACCCCGTCAGGTTCGGCCTGTTTTCGTTGCTTTGCAGCCGGCGTGTCGCGGCGCCGCCCGTGAGCTGCTCATAAAGGGCCTGCGTTACGCCTGAGACGACACTGGTTCAACACGACGAGGCACATTCCTACGCTCCCACGCCCGAGGCTGCGCGTCCACGGAGAACTCATTTTAGGGAAAGTTGAGCAAAAGTGCCAGTTTCTCTCTTCTGTGTGATTTTTATAAAATTTTTATTTTATGAAAATTAAAAAGGCAATGTAATTTTTTTGTTTTTCCCGCATTCAAAGCTTCTGTTGAGGCTTTTCAATGAAGCTTTGAATATTTCATGACGTCATCACCCAAAAAAAAAAGAAAAAGAAAGAAAATAGATTTTGTTTTTTATTTTTATTTTATTTTACTTTTTTTTTTTTTTTCGTAAAGGCTAAAGGCCAAAAAATATGTAAATAGATATCCACAAATGTGCAAAAATACTGGCTTAAACTCCATAAATGGACATAAAAAGAATTATTATTCGGGACAGCCGTAGATTTAACTACAAGATCTTTGTCCCACTAAACGACAGATCTATCACCCACATGTATAAACATTTAATCAACATTTAATCAACATTTAATCTACATATAGAAGAGACAAAGATGCCACCTATTTTTCCAGCAGCAGCACTTTTGGCTGACTCAGGCAGGGCGTGAACTCTGGGTGTTGGAGGAGGAAGAGGAAGAGTGTAAAAAAGTTCAGAAAAGTCTTACGCTGCTGGTTTTCTGATGCTGACGTCGGTGTCTTGCACACTTAAAGGAAGAAGGGTTAACTCGCGGTCATTCCCATAAAATGGTTAACTGATTATTTTCGTCTCTTGGGTTATTGTAGATTTTTTTTAAATTTTTTTTATTTTTTTTTTTTTTTTATATAACTTAGCCAATTCTAAGCTAATGTAGAAGCTAGTGAGGTGTTTTTTTTTGTTTTTTTAAAAAAGAAGAATAAATCACCTTTTAGCTTAGTTTATCAAGTAGATATGATGTTCTCAGGAAGATTTCACTGTGATAAGATTAAATAAAATGACTTTAGATCATCTGTTGATATGGAAAGTAAACTGTTCCCACGAGGAGCCGTTGACCTTCTTTACTGCGGACGTTTTGACTTGTTATAGGATAAGCTGAAGCTGCATTAATAGGTTGTTTCGGACACTTGGGGGTGGCAGAACAAGCTGTACAGAGCATTGACATCTGGCATTTTAATGTATTTTTAAAGCTCTGTTTAGCTTCTAAATGCTCCGTTATGTTCACGTCATTTAGTGTATAGGAACTTTTTTAAATTTTTTTTTTGGTGCTGAAAACGAGGAGGATGTGTGGCCCATAAAACCAAAACAATGAGCTGAAAGGTGCTAAAACGCTCCGCAGAGTTGGTGATTATTGTCTGTGGCTTCCTGACTTTTCATATTACACATTACATTCAATTTTTTTCTGCTATGAAAAGTTTGAATGTCTGTGCTGGGAAAACCTTTTTCAGACTATGGACCACTTTCATAATAAAAAAAAATAAAATTTAAAATTAAAAAAAGAAAAACCTCACTGACTCCAAAAATCCCAAAAACAGTATATTACAAATTACAGCCTTAAATTAAACAGTTTAATTTAAGGCTGTAGGGAATAGTTTGAAACTTCATTTATAACGTTGACATGGAAATTATTATTATTATTATTATTATTATTATTATTATTATTATTATTATTATTAACTTTTTTTTTTAAGAGCGCTTCGACGTCCTTTGCAAAAAGAGATTTTTTTATTTAACCAAATATTCAGCTTTAATCCATATTTGTCTGTTTACCCTCAAAAACAACATTTTCAACTTCATTGCTGAAGTCTGACAAAACAGACAATTAAAATAATATTGTTTGAATTTACATGCGAGTTGATATTAATATCAATCTTACGCACACTTAATTAGCATACCTTCAGCCAGAGAGGGTAATCCCTTCTGAAATGTCAGATTTATTCAGCTGCTCCTTGAAATTTGAAATGCTTCTGTAAATAAAAAGAATCTGTGTACCACAATAACCAGGCTCTTTCTCTTCTGTCCCTCCAGTACCAAGTGGCTCAGCTGTACACAGTCGCAGAGGCCAGTAAGAATGAGACGGGCGGAGGCGACGGTGTGGAGGTGTTGGAAAACTGTCCCTATGAGAAGGACGGAGAGAAGGGACAGTACACGCACAAGCTCTACCACCTGGAAAGGTTTGGCATCTCCGCACTCGGGGGGTGGGACGGAATATCGATACGGGAAAATATCTAAAAATAATATCGCAGCATTTGCAAATTCTGTCGGTCTACGGCGAAGAATTTGCAAATGCAAAGTGGTTTTGTGGGGGGGGGGGGGGGGGGCGTTTGTTTTCTGTCACATTACACATTGAGATTACAGTAGTGAAGCACAGGAAGCTGAAACCAGGAAAAACTAAAGATGTTCTGATACCATTTTTATTTATTTTAATTTTTTCTTCCCGATTCCAAAACCTGAACTTTTGTTTCTACCGATGCCGAGTACACATGTGATACTAATGCGTTACAAAGAAAAAATGTTAATTCCTAACATTTCTAAGACTTTCTACTACTAACCCTGTATGGATGGTTGTGTGGCCGGGCTCAGGTTAACACACACACACACACATACACACACACACACACTCAGGTTAAACCCTCAGGTTAAACCAGTGTTTCCTGTTGACTACTTAGACTGTGCCGCTGTAATTTAATTTGCCCTGCATCAGTGTTATAATGAACAAATGTCCCTGTACAATGACATTGTGTGTGTGTGTGTGTGTGTGTGTGTGTGAGGTGGGTTATGGTGGGGGCAGGGATTAGACTTGTATACCTATTCCTTACAACCGATGTGTTTTGAGAGCAAATCGTTTTTGCACAACGCACCAGATTGATGCATTTTAACTTTAAAATGTACAAAGTTTTATTTTGCGTGATTGTGTCTCTGCAGTAAAGTGCCAGGTGTTATCAGAACGTTAGCTCCGAAACATTCGCTTGTGGTTCACGAGAAGGCCTGGAACGCGTATCCTTACTGCAAAACCGGTGAGTCCGCCCTCATACACACGCAGCAATGTTAGGTGACGGATGGAAAAGCAACGTGCAGGTTAGACACATCCTCAGCGTTTATCTAAAACCTTGTGTCTCCTCCTCTTTCGGACGCGGCCTCTCTCCACCTTTTCTTCGGCTGCAGTCATAACAGTGAGTACATTGTTTCTGCGTTTTAATGTTCATGATTATAGTATAGGGAGTAGAGTTAAAACTGTTTAGTTTATTTATTTGCATAATAATGATGATACCAAATGCATGCATTAGGGGAAGAACAACTGTAATTACTGTGCAGGAGGAAAGAAATAAATAAAAAGACAATATTACTCATCAAAGAGGAAAAAACAAAGGGCACAACGAATATGTATTTACACAACCATACATAAGCAGTAGGTAAAGATGTAAAGAAAAAACAAACCTACAACTAACCATTTTATAACTGTGGACCTTTTTTTAAAAAAAAATGTTGTTCTTAAAAAAAAAAAAAATTGATTTAAAGAATTGATTTAATTAAAAGAAAAAAAAATTAATTAAATAAAAAAATATATATATTATATTTCATATATAGAACTTTTTTTTTTGGTGCTGAAAACGAGGATGATGTGTGGCCCATAAAACCAAAACAATGAGCTGAAAGGTGCTAAAATGCTCCGCAGAGTTGGTGATTATTGTCTGTGGCTTCCTGACTTTTCATATTACACATTTCGTTCAATTTTTTCTGCTATGAAAAGTTTGAATGTCTGTGCTGGGAAAACCTTTTTCAGACTATGGACCACTTTCATAATAAAAAATAAATAAATTAATAAATATTTAATTATTATATATATTTTTTTTAATTAAATAAATCAATTCTTTAATAATAATAAAAATAAAAAATAAAAAAAAAAATATATATATATATATTTTTTTTTTTTTTAATTAAAGAATTGATTTATTTAATTAACAAATGTATATATTTTTTTTTTATTTATTTAGTGAATGTCTGAAGATAACATAAAAAAAAAAAAATTAAATATATCTGGAAGCTCTGGCCTTTTAATTCATACATTTAAACATTAACTTTCTCCATAGACGGCAATAAATATCTTCTAAACTGAGGTGCAGATTCACCTCAAATCTCTTCTGAATTACAAGTAATTTGGTAAGAAATTATGGATATGTAGCAGCCTAAACGTGCACAATGGACTCGCATCACGGTGCTGTTCACCAAGTGTCCTGCATCCACTCTGTCGTTGACTGACCCCATCGTGTGTCTCCCCTCGTACAGAATGAGTACATGAAAGAGGACTTCAGCATCACCATCGAGACGTGGCACAAGCCTGATATGGGCGATCAGGAAAATGTAAGTCACGTAGTTACGAGTCGAGGTCATACTTTACTTTAGCTGATGTATTTATGTCTCATTTTGCTTGCATTCGATATTTACAAAGCTAACATCGTTTGTGAATATTTGGGTTTAGACGGTAGATATGATGTTCTCAGGAAGATTTCACTGTGATGAGATTAAATAAAATGACTTTAGATCATCTGTTGATATGGAAAGTAAACTGTCCCCACGAGGAGCCGTTGACCTTCTTTACTGCGGACGTTTTGACTTGTTATAGGATAAGCTGAAGCTGCATTAATAGGTTGTTTCGGACACTTGGGGGTGGCAGAACAAGCTGTACAGAGCATTGACATCTGGCATTTTAATGTATTTTTTTAATGCTCTGTTTAGCTTCTAAATGCTCCGTTATGTTCACGTCATTTGGTGTATAGGAACTTTTTTTTTTTTTTTTTTTTTTTTTTTTTTGGTGCTGAAAACGAGGAGGATGTGTGGCCCATAAAACCAAAACAATGAGCTGAAAGGTGCTAAAACGCTCCGCAGAGTTGATTATTGTCTGTGGCTTCCTGACTTTTCATATTACACATTACATTCAATTTTTTTCTGCTATGAAAAGTTTGAATGTCTGTGCTGGGAAAACCTTTTTCAGACTATGGACCACTTTCATAATAAAAAAAAATAAAATAAAAAAAAAAACCTCACTGACTCCAAAAATCCCAAAAACAGTATATTACAAATTACAGCCTTAAATTAAACAGTTTAATTTAAGGCTGTAAGGAATAGTTTAAAACTTCATTTATAACGTTGACATGGAAATTATTATTATTATTATTATTATTATTAACTTTTTTTTTAAGAGTGCTTCGACTTTTTCAGACCATGGACCACTTGCATAATAAAAAAAATAAATAAATAATTAAAAAAAAAAAAAAAAAAAAAAAACCTCACTGACTCCAAAAATCCCCCAAAACAATAAGCCTCCTACTTCAACAGTGTGTTACAAATTAAACAGTTTAATGTAGGGAATAGTATTCTAGTGAAAAAACGCGCCTCAACTAAACATCCCGCCACTCTCTACTTCCTCCTGGTGGAAGTGGGAACCCTACACACACATTTAGCAGCTGTATGTGGCGTTGCTGGGCGCTTCATCTCCCGCTGCATTCACTTGCGCTCGGACGTCGTAGTTTCCTCCTTGTAAATTTCCGACCGACCGTAACTTCTCGTGTATTTAATTGGATTTCCGAAAACTCTGCAGCTGCCACCCCCTTTCCCTCTGGGAGCTGAAGCCCAAAGACCGAATAATCCATCGTTGTTCTGCGCTGAAACGCAACACAAAGTTGTGATTTGCTGGGACTCTTATTCTGTTTTTCTGTTTCATACGTGTTGCTTGGCTTTACCAAACCTCTGACCTAACTCGATGGTTTTGATTTCGCCGTGCTGCAGGTACACGGGCTGGAGAAAAGCAAATGGGGCAAGACGACAATCGTTGACATTGACATTGCTGACGGACAACATATTAGTTCAAAGGTAACTGTTGTGTTTGCCGCTGCCTTTTCTCAAATCATACAATTATACATATATACATACAGCTTTTATTCCTGCGTTTTATACCCGTCTTATTCTACTTTAGCTTGTTTTTAGTTCTTTTCTCTTGGATATTTAAATTGTATTTGAATATCCTTTTTTATAATGTGTTTCTTTTGCACTTTGTCTCAATGCGTTTGTTAAAATGTGCTGTATGAATGAATGCTCTTTATTAGGTTGCTTCATATTTGTCCCGGCTACACTGTATTTCTCATTGCTCCGGTTGCATTCATCCTTTAGGATTACAACGCAGAGCAGGATCCCGCCAACTTTACGTCCGTGAAGACCGGCAGAGGGCCTCTGAAACCTGAGTGGAAGGTACGACCTCCTGGCTCACTTGACCTCCTCCAAGGAGGTCATGTTTTCGGGTCGGTTTGTTTGATTATCAGCAGGATTACGGAAAAACGACTTTTACGATTTTCACGAAACTCTGCGGAAGGGTTGAGCAGGGGCCGAGGAAGAACTCGATACATTTCGGAGTGAATCCGAATTCACGGGGCGGATACACAAATTCTGTTTTCACTATCGTAAACCTTGCAAGAAAAGTGCGTTTGTGCTGCTTTAGGGGGTTGGGAGATATTGAAATGCTCCTTCTGATGGAAAAACAACGATATAGGAATTTATTGTCCAAAAAACACTCAAAAGAGAAAGACGCACATATTCCAGTCCTGGGCGGCGTCATTCTCTTAGATGGATTTAAAAATATAACTCATAACAGGCCAACCAATATCGTGCCGAACAATAATGTCGCCGTGTCGCTCCAGCCTATGCTGCATTCAGGCTCTCGGAAAATAATCGGGAAATCCCGTAAACACCTCTTTGAATCTGAAACATCTTCTTAGCGTCCGTGTTGTTTCCACTTTACACTCATGAACGTATCGAAGTCCATCAACCATCGGAGGAGCACTTGAACGCACCATTGCCGGAGATGAAGAAATGATTGGAGTTCAAAGGCCTGGAGACTTTGTGGTTTTTATGTTCTCTGTGCATCTTTGTGTCTGCAGACAGAACTGGCTGCTAATCCCAAGTGTCCACACATGTGTGCCTACAAGCTCGTCTCCGTTCACTTCAAGTGGCTCGGGCTGCAGCAAACTGTGGAAAAAACCATTCAAAAGGTAAACGAAGCGTCGCTTATTTATTTATGTGTTCAGACAGATTAATGAATGAAATCGAAGACGAGTAAATGGATGTGTTGGTGCAACATCTTTCATACCATTTCAGAAATTCTCTATTCAGAAATTGAGCCTGAAATATATATGAATATATATTCTATATCTACATATAGATAGATAGATATAGAATATTATGTTATTCGGGGACTGGGTATCTTTTCATTTCTACTGTGTTTATATTCTAATAGTCCTAAAAAGACAATAGTGTCTGTATTAGTATTGAATATTCGCTAATATTTCTTAGATTTGCTAATGATCTGTGCAAAATATGAACGTGAAAAACAGAAATAATTAGTTCTTTTGATTCTTTAGATTTTATTTCCTCACGGTGGCCAATATATGAATTTCTGTATTTTTAGAGATGAATCTCAGACGACTTTACTAAGTGTCTCCGTGCCTGATGGTCTCTCTCACACACACACACACACACACCCGTCTGTCCAGATAGAGAAGCGCGTGTTCACGCACTTCCACAGGCAGCTGTTCTGCTGGATGGACAAATGGTTCGGTCTGACGATGGATGACATACGACGCATGGAGGAGGAGACGAAGGCGGAGCTGGATGAGGTGACCGCAGAATATAGCGCAGCGCTGTTACTGCAGGGAAACTCCTGCATCAGGAACGTGTTGCTGCCACCTTGACAAAGAAACATATTCTAGCGTGAAATATCCTTTTCATGTATAAATTAATTTTTTTCATGCTGTAAAGATGGATTTTTCTTGCACATACCAAACTTTTCCTGTTATAATAGATCTGACTTTGTTACTTTTTTTTTTTTTTTGCACATTGTTATATTGGTAACACAACATTAAAACACAATTTATTTATTTATTTTTTTTTTTTGTGAGGGTGGCAGCAATGTGTTGATTCAGACCATATTTCTTGCTTTAAATAGAATAAATTTATGTATTTTTTTCCCTCATTAACACACGTCTCTCCGTGTCATAGTTGAGGAAGAATGGAGAAACTACAGGAATGGGAACTGATGACAACTGACTGCCGTGAGTATTAAACTGATTTCGGGGGAGATTTAACATTTGCACATTTGGATTTATCATATTTAACCGTTTCCTCTTTCAGATCACACTCTGCCGCAGGAGGATTCGACTTCCTCCAACACGCTCCTCTCCTCGGACACTGGACCCAGAACGGCTTTACGGGCGTAATCAAGAACATTACATCCCAATAAAAATGTGATCTTAATTAGAGCTCATCACTGTGAAGCAGCTGTGTGTATTTATCTACTACATTTAAATACTGTAGCTTTTTGTTTGCAAGTTATGGAACCTGTTTTGAGGATGAAGCGTTCTTGCTTATGCCTGTTCGGTCTTCTTTTAAAATATTAGGGAAAGGGTGTGGGAAAGGGTTGTCGTCTTTTTCTTTTTTTTAAAATTGCGTTTATTTGGGTTTTGTCCTTTTTTTTTTTTTTTTTTTTTTTGCTTGATTTTGTATTTTCCAGTTCTCTGCTTTATTGTTTTGTTTTTATTTATTGTTTAAAATTGTGCTTCCTGTCTACACGCGCAAAAGTTTATAGGACCGCACGATGCATTTCTTCTTAAATAATTGACTAAAATAGAAACTTTTGGGGAGGAATCTGTAAGTTTCCTGATCTGTTTTGTCAAACTGGAAATTCCTCCACCTCTCGTAATCCTAAAGTATTTTTGATTCATCATTACATGGAGTCATTGCAATAAAAATGCATTATGATTTACTTATATATGAGGTGTTTACTTTGAAAAGAGACTTTTAATATTCTTTCAGAGTAGTCTGGGAATCCCCCGCTCAGCTAAACTTCATACAAATTAAAGTAATTAAAGTTTTGAGGTTTCGCGTGTGGTGATAATATGTTTGGACCAAAAATAAATAAATTAAAAAAAAATAATATTGACACCTGAAGCAGTTCTGTCTTCAGTTAAAAAGTTTGGCCTATGTCATTTTAAAACCTGGATTTTAATGTTTTAAGTTATATGATTGTTTAGTATATTATATATGTATTTGTTCCTTGGGGTTTGGGTTACCAATCGTTACACAATTAGTCCACAAAACAGTGCGGAAAATGATCTTTGGTGATGTCAGACGTATATATCTGTACATTGTTCTTCAACATAAAGTCAGTTTCCCACAAACGGCAAAAACTTGAAGCTTAAATCCTTCAGAATAAAAGCATTCAAGCTCAATCCACAAGCTTTAACTGATTTAAAAGCCGTTAATTTGGCATAAAAGCTGCACAGATTTTATGTCAAAATGCTTATTTATAAACTTGTACCTAATCCTCACAGTAACATTCTTTAGCTGTGTTAGACACACCTGCTTCATCTTATTTATTCTACTTCTACTATACATCATAATACATTTAATTCACATTGCACCTGCAGATTTTGTTTTAAAAAGTGTGTTCTTCAAATATATATAATGTACAACACTGGCCTGCGTTTTTTGCCGTTTACTGAAGAGAAGGAGAGAAAATGCGCAATAACCTGAAAAAGTTATAAAACTTGTACAAATGTTTTAAGTTTCCTTGGATAAAAATGTCATTAATGTAATTTTAATAAGTATGTGTTTATATTAACTTGTTTATGGAAACATTGGAACAAATGTCTGTAAACTGCAATGATTATACATCCTTGTTGATGTCCTAGTATTGTATTTATTTTATTATATTTATACTGATGTGTCTTCATAAAATATATATTATATATATATATAATGTTAATATAATATATATATAATATTGATATAATATATATTATATATATAATATTGATATAATATATATTATATATATAATATTGAT
>CALSCE010009526.1:6907389-6920669 GCA_943593645.1 Bovichtus variegatus | reverse complement strand
CACACACACACACACACACACACACACACACACACACACACACACACACATGAATCACATTAATTCTGGTGCGTTGTCACATATGTGTTGCTAAGCCACCAACAGATGCACATTCAAAGGAACGGTTAATATTTTAACAATCTGTAATTACGCCAACATTTACAAGCCATTCAGCCCACTGTATCCTAAAAATATGAATTATTTATATTATTTAATAAATAATGCCCACGTGTAGAGTCCTTCTGTGTGTTGGACTGATAATCATCTTTTATTAAATCTCAGTTATTCACCAGCTAATATTACTCAACTCTAATACTGTCGCAAACCATGCATCTTCAAATTCTTTTAATCTTTTAGATAAACTGAAGGATTAAATATTCCTTTATGTTTTACGCCAAACAAACCCATTAAAAAGCTGCCATATTGGAGATACATCCTTTTCAAAGGCGAGCATCTATATTGGATGTTTCCCGTTGTAACAGTTGGTTGATTTTTTTGGGGTATTATTACTTTTTATAATGGCAGTCTATGAAAGCTGAATTAAAACATTTACTGTAGGTTCAAATATTCTCACTCAAAGCCTCACTTACAAGCTGTTTTCTGGAGCTTTCGCCTACATCTCCACCCTTTTTTTTGTTCTGTGGTCGTCACATGGTGTAAGTTTAAAATATTAGTCACTTGAAAACAGTTCTACTTGTGTAGAGGGGGTTTATGAGATACAATCGAAAGGTCCGCAAAAAAGCTAGCAAGTGAACCTTGAGTTATATTTTATCACAGATGTGTTCCCAAGTTTACCTCCACGTTCAAGTTCACTCACACCAATTTAGGGATCTGATAAAGCACCTAAAGGAACGTGACTAGTGTAACACTAGTGACAAGACGTATGTAATCCACATTATTGTGAACCAGGAAGTATAAAGAGCGACAAAGTCCACGAAGGAAGGCGGTCGGGGTGGATAGGGGGTCCAAAAACATTGGACTTTCACCCAGGAGGCCGCGGTTCCATGTGAAACCAGAATTTAAAAACCTAAAAGTCAACCAAGTTGTGTCCTGGGAAGACGGAAGTTTATTTAAAAAAAGATGCATATTACCAGCAGACATTCGTTGCTGGAGCAATAACTTTTCGTAAGATGTCATATGAGGATACGCTGCACACACACGCACAAACTTAAACACACTCATGGCTTTGCAAACACACTTTTCATGTACTTTAGGATCCACAACAGCCTCATGCTCACCCTGATCGCATTCCTGGAGGAGTTCTTGTCGTCCACGTTGACAGTGAGGGAGAAGAAGACGGCGGTGCTGTACACCCCCTGGGTCCTGTACAGAAGCTCATTGAAGTCCGGCCTCTGCGGGGCGCCCTCTCTCTCCCACCCAGGAGCACCGGGGGGAGCCCTCACCAGGTCCCACCCCCCGCAGCTGTCAATCACATCCGTCATGGGGTCAGAGCCCAGCTTGTCGATCTCCTTGATGTTGACGCAGGATCGATAGAACTCCTTGACCTTGCGCTCTGCTGAGTCGGGGCCGCGTCTTCGTATCGGCTCCAGTAGGAGGCGCTGTAGTTTCTCCTCATTGTGCTCTCCTATGGCGGTGATGATGCCGTAGCTCAGCTTGTCCTCGGGGATGCCATGGCGCCTCAGCCAGCCGCCACAGGCGAAGGAGTAGAAGTCCTGGCAGGGTTGGATGGTTGGGTCAATATTGGCCTGAACGAAGCGCGCCGCCCGCAGAAGGGAGCGCTTGCGTTGGCAGTCCTGTCGGCACTGTGGGTCCTGCTGGGCGTCCAGCGAAATGTACTTGAGGGCCAGCATGCTGCCCAAGATGACGCACATGCCTGCTGCAAAGACCAGCGCAGAGAGGAGGCAGATCTCCCTTCGGCTCCACCGAGGAAGCCCTCCGCTGCTGCTGGTGCTGCTTACGTCTTTGTTTCGTCCGTTGGACAACGTCCCTCCCCGGGTACGCCCCATATGACGGTCCAGGCTGCCCCCCAGGTGAAGGGTCATGCCATTGCTGAGTATGTCACTGCTGTAGCGACCACCGTATTTCACTTCCTGGAACTCATCATAGTGGGCAGTTAGTGAGTATGTCTTCTCCATGGCAATGGACTGTCACCGGGTAAGAAGACGGAGCAGGGTGTCGAGAGAAAAGGGACGAAAGAGGAGTTATTTCTAGGTTTAGTGTACAGTCATGACTACTCCTACTAGACCAAAGGGAGGACTCCCACCGCTTGGCAAAACACTGAAGTGATGTCAAAATCCTGTTGGCCCTCTTTAGGCAAAGTCCCCTTTATTCTTTTCAAATCAAAAGCCGGCAGAGCGAGGGGCTCCCATCGGGCATGAGGAATCTCATGGGTCCTGCTCTCTCTCTCATCCTCTTTCTCTTTGCTCCCTTTCCATTTGTTCTCCTCCCTCGCTCCAACCAGTTACAGCTGACCTGTCGATAAAAATAGAAATGAGATAGGGCAGGGCTGTAAGTCGAGAGAGAGATAGGAAATTGAATCCATCATTACAACAGCAGAGGAAGACAACATAGCATCTTTTTGGGCACATTTTCCCCACTTTGTATCAAGCTGCTGGATTGATTGGTGTGTCGTGGACATTGTGGTATTAAAGGTTTATGTAATGTAATCCTATAGTCTTGTAAACTTTCAGAAACATATGCTGTAAGCTTTGAGATGAAATGCGTCGATAACGCCGCAGATGGGGATTCTAGTTAGCGGAGTCGTCCCGCAGGGAGACGACGTCCACGGGATCAACGGAGACAGGAGAGTCGAGCATCATCAGCTGGGCATGGAGAGGTGTGGCGATCGTCATAACTTAAGACTGTGTCAGTCGAAAAAATTTATGTGAAACTTCTTGTGATTAGAGAAGCACGGGGAGAATTGATGTCCTGAAGAAACAGTGGCACTCTCACTCAGCACAGAGGGCATCAGATGATCTTCTCTGGGGGTTTGAAAGCAATAACAAGCTGTCACATTAAAGGCAGCTGCTGAAATATCAATCACATGCGCGTACATCCCAAAGTGTTTTCATTTTCACTGAGGATAAATACATTTGAACGCTGAAGACCGACAATACAGTGGATTCACAGCAATCATGTCACGCCGCAAAAACAGCGTAGCTTTAGTTTTCTTCTGCTGATGTATCTACATATGGCCTGGAGGCAATATCACAAGCCTTCACACACAGAGACTCACTGATAAACACTCTTTTGGACGCCGTCCTAATGTGAGTTTACAGCCTCGCGTGTGTGTGTTCAGTGGCTGGAGGCAGCGAACTTGCTGAAAGCTGTGAAGGCGATCTGTGAAAATTGATCCCTGTTATCTCCGCTGAGAATAGCGAACTTCAGCACTGATGTCTTTAACAAGCTTTCTCTTCCTTATGGGAGTGCTGTATGTAGATAAGGATGAAAAGGAAAAAAGAAGGAGAGAAGGAAAGTTTAGCGTTTGGAGGTAAACGGAGAGATGAGTCGTGAATGTGAATGGTGGTAATACCAAATCATGAGGCAGCGGGGAAATGAGCGCTGAGGGGTTTATTAGTTTTCAGGGGGGAAAGGGAAGGAAGGACGGAGAGAAGAGCGCATGTTGGTGTTTGAGTGTCACCGCAGACATCTGTGCTTCAAGTCGACTGTAAGACAACTGGGGCTTGTCCTCGCAGCGGCCCCAGGCAGGGCTTTGATTGGCTGCATGGACGCACGTTTCCATTTAGATGGAGAATTAGCAGGAATCAAGATGAGCGGTTTCCTCGAGCGGGAGGAAACTTGATCTAAAAACCAAAAAAATATGCAAGAATGTAAAGTAGACATGATTTTTTGTTAAATAGCTAAAGCTGCCACACACACATGGTCTTTAAGGGTGTGCAGGTAAAGGTGGAGGATGGGTTTCTTTGAAAACAGCTAACTAGCTGACGGCAGCTAACTGTTAGCACGGAGCAGTTAGCGTTACTTTAGCGCTAAGTAAAGCTTTCTGTCTGTCAGGAAACTCTGAGTGGAGGCCGACCAGCCGAAAGACGTTAAAGGTAAAACCAAAAAAATATGATCCAGTTTCTCCGAAATCCACTCAGCCGTTGTTTGAGTGTTTTAGTTGCGTACGATATTATATTGTGATGTACTGGATATTATACGAATAAATAATTTTTAACATGATGGCATTCGATGGGAAAAAAGATTTGGGGTTTTTGCAGAATCACCCAATAGCATGTGGCTGGCAGCTGAGGCTCGTGGCTGGCAGGTGAAGCTCGCGGCTGGCAGGTGAAGCTCACGGCTGGCAGGTGAAGCTCGCGGCTGGCAGGTGAAGCTCGTGGCTGGCAGGTGAAGCTCACGGCTGGCAGGTGAAGCTCGCGGCTGGCAGGTGAAGCTCGCGGCTGGCAGGTGAAGCACGTTTCTGGCAGGTGAAGCTCGCGGCTGGCAGGTGAAGCTCACGGCTGGCAGGTGAAGCTCGCGGCTGGCAGGTGAAGCTCGTGGCTGGCAGGTGAAGCTCGCGGCTGGCAGGTGAAGCACGTTGCTGGCAGGTGAAGCTCGCGGCACATGTCTGGCAGCGATGACAGCTGCAGTGCAGAGGGGAACTGGCTTTTCACAGTGAAAAGTGAAAGACGAGAGCGTCGTGCGTCTGTGTGCACCGTCATTATCAATTCAACACATCATCCATCAATCCTCCACCTTGTTACACACACACAATTAAAAACACTGCTGTATCTATGGCACCGTATCTGGTCAGAACATGTATATATGAGCACATTTCTTGAATTACTGCTGAAAATGTAAGTATTTTCTCTTTGCAACCCCCCCCCCCCCCACCCTTCCCTTACATGCAGGTGCACTTTCACACACATCACAAGTCCTTAAGCATTGTAATAAATTATGATGCACGCATGCGCGCACACAGACACGATCACACACTGAGTGGACACCCGGTGTACGGCTAATGGATTGGATCTTGTGGGTGCCATCACAGGGAGAGGCATGTGTGATGGATGGCTATTTACTGAACATGACAGGGCCTAATATCTTAGAGTTATACTAATACTGCTGCACACACACACACACACACACACACAGCACATGCATGGGTTCTTAAACTGCTCCTCTGGTGATACATGGCGCCCTGTCAGTTTACAGGCATTTCACATGCATCTTTCCAACTACAGACGATCTCTGATTCACTTCTCGCAGACAGTTCTCAAAGTTCAGGTTTCCTGCAGAAAGTTCTGTTGAATCCACATGAACCACAGGACCTCCACGGAGTAACTCAACACTACATTTCGTTCACTTTTTAGGGGGTAAATTACATGCAAGGTCACTTTTTTTTATTTCACACTAATCCAGTAATTCTTTCTTAAGTCTTCCAAACCCCGAAACATCTGTGAAAGTTTAAAGTCTGCGAAGGGGCAAGTGAGCAAAACAGCTGGGTGGAGCTTTCACTTGCTTCTCTAAGCACCAATAAATCCTCAGAGATGATTGATGGATAATCAATGAGCAGAGGCCTCTGACGGAGCAGGTTCACATCACTGTCAGGGAGACGTTCGTGCATGTCCAGTGGAAAGTCAGCGTTGCGCAATGACTCAATTTATAGAGCTCTTAATATACAGAGGCAGCAGCGGTGGGGGTGGATTGATCCAGTGAAAGTAAATATTTCACTAGTGTAGAAGGGAAGTTCCTGCTCGCTGCCACTGGAAGCTACGTGCACCAGCAGGAGCAGCACCGCAGGACTTATACTTCTTAGTATAATTTACTGTTTACCTTCTGGTGTGTAGTCAGAGACCCTCACCACCTCTCCTGCAGTTTAACTCCAGCTCATCTTCATCACAACCGTGAATATGACTCATGAATATGACTGAATGTTGCCATCACTTTGCAGACAGCCTAACTTTCCACATTAACATAAATTCACTGGGAGCGAACTCTCATTTTTCTCCCTCCACTGCAGTTTGTGATGATGTTTGGTAGTAACCAGAAATGAGGGCTTACCGGGTAACTACGGTTATCTCCTCTCAGGCGAGTGACGTCACCTGAAAGCCTTCTATAAATGGGTTTATTATCCCCGAATCAAAGTGGTCACAGAGCCTGGCCCACAAGCTCCGCGGCACCCAGAGGGTTGAGCGTGGGAGTCAGCCCCTCGAGCCTTATCGCCGGTCGCCAGAGGCTGCAGTAGAGGGCTGCGCTGCGTCTGTATGGGCTACAGATTTGGACACACAGCTCAAGAGTCCCACACACTAGCAGCAGATACTCCTCGGGCTCGCACCACGGCAGAACCCCCTTTGTGGAGGCATTAAAACGTGTTCTGTATGTAAGAAACATGAAGGAGCAATGGGCTCTTTATCTCTGTTTTTACTATTGAAACAAAATCATTTGTCTCCTCCTCTCTCTATTACACACACACACACACACACACACACACACACACACACACTGGTACTGACATACTGTAACTCTATTGACCTTAATTACTCCTCAAACTTTCTGGATAGATCAGTATGTGCCAAACTACAATATTAAGATTGTTGACCCTATAAACAGTATATACACATATATATATATATATATATATGTGTGTGTGTGTGTAATTGGGCATAAAACCGGGCAGCTCTGTGAAGGCTGATCTACAAAGCGAATAACAATATTTCTAACTTTTGGGGCGATGCAAAAACTCGTGAATGTGCGTAAAGACACGGACATTTGCACGGTGAGAAAAAGGGAGAGTGGTTCTACTTTTACGCATAGTTTACACCATTATATTCAGTTTTTGATTATGAAGAATTGAAATGGTAATTCGATTTTTTTCTTCTTCTGCCGAACCATCACCAAGAACGCAAAGACTCTACATGGACACTTGGAGTGGAAACAAGTAAACACACAGACATTGCAGTGAGACGTAATCCTGGTACCGTCAGCCAGCAGTCAGCTGAAGTCATCTCCAGACTCAGCATCCAATTAAATAATTGTTCTCTCTTTATTCCGTCTCCTCACAGACAGGCAGAACTTCTAAACGCGTCCACGGACACCCTGGAGAAGAAGCCTGACGACGAGACACCGTGTGCGTAAAAACCAGCGCGTTGGCTGCTGAAACGTCATTTCCCAGTTACTCTGCCAGATTTCCTATGTACTTGCTCTGCATAATTTAAACAACGCAACGTGAGCAAACGTGGATTTAGCCCAGAAGAGCCCGCAGTCTGCCGTGCCGTACCGTGCTAGGATACTACTCTGGCTGGTGGAGCAGCCGCTGCAGCCTCAGAGGTGTGGATCACCCGGAGCCATGGAAACTTGTGCGAAAACATCATACCTGTGGCGAGTCAATCAAAATCCCCGGCGGGAACGTGAAAGTGCCTTTTGCTGTGAGTGTGTAGGCTGGATAGTGGAGACCCTCTCCTGAAGGTCTGGATTATCCTGTCCCCCCTCCGGAGATCGGCGCACACCGTCCGGGGTCCGCAGCGCTTTCTGCCGCCGCTGCAGCTCACAGCCTCCGATGTATGGAGGAGAGAGAGGGAGGGAGGGAGGAGGAGGAGGAGAGGGGTCCTCCTTCATTAAGGTAAGGCACACACACACACACACACACACACACACACACACACACACACACACACACAGTTAAACAGATGTTAATCCTTGTCCACTGGCTGTGCTTTTTTTCTTCTTCTTTTTTCTTCTTCTCTCATATTAGTTGTATTTTTTTTTTTTTACATAATTGGTGTTTGTGTGAGTGACTATGAAGCCAAATGCACATTTTATATTATTTTTTCAATATTTTTTTTTGGAAGAGCAAATCCTTTTGTTTTTTATGTTGTTATCGCTTGTTGTTGTTTTTTATTTTTCCTGTTTCTTTGGAAGAAGATTGACGTGAAATTGAGACTTTTTTTGATTTGCTTAATTTAAAAATCCAAAGCTCAGCTCATGAGAACAAGCCGGCTCCTGCACATTCACACATCTTCACACGCACATTTAAAGGAGATAAAAGTGATGTTAAAGCTAACAAAGCTAACAAAGCTCCGTGCTACAGTGTGAATCCACCGCCCACGTGACACCTGAGCCACAAGTCCTTTGTTAATGTTTGGAAAATGAATGAATGCAGATTTGAATTCACACAATCCCAGCAGCTCAGAGAGAAAAGAACATCAACTCATTCCCAAATGAATGAGCCTATTCCACTGATTGATAGGCTGCAACATTTTATGACACCCCCAAATCACAGAGTCTATTTTAATAAATCCTCAACTGCTGAACACCAGCGACGGAAACATTAATCTCCACGCAGCCGGAAAGTCACACAAACCAAACTTAATCAAACCAAAAAAGGTCGACTAAATATCTTTGTGCAAAATCAGTTGAGTGTGGAAGCGATGGCGTCGACTGGATCAGCTGGAGGTTCAGAAACACATCGTCAGCGAGTGAGTGTCGCATAACAATACACTAAAAAGATAAAGAAATGTTGTGGCTCAGCTCGTAATCCCTGCGTTTGGGTTCACTTCCTGCAGCTTGGGCGGATCATGTTTTCCCTGCGATGGAAACGGCCCCCGGGGGTTCGTTAGGAGACTGAGCGCTTTGGCACCAGAGTTTACACACCGGGGCTGAACTGCACCAGAGTTTGATTTAATACAGTGATATAGTGAATATACTGTAATCACTTTACGCTTTCATTTGCATACTCCAGCTCCCTGCCTTTAAAGGCCGCCACTGTTAACAGGAGCCACGTTTAAATCAAAGTGCAGTTCCCTGAAATCGCTGATTACTTCATGATGATGGCGTTCTCATCTGCCTGCACCGCAAATGACTTTGCACTGAGCTTCATTGCTTCCTCTTCCTCGGCTAATTCACCTTTAGCTTGGGGCCGTTTCATCCCGCTTTCCCCAGCTCCCTCATTTTGCTAACAGGTGACAACAGCGAGGCAAACGAGGCAAACAGGCTCGCTGGCCTATAATCCGGCTCAGCGAAGCGTTGGATTTGGGATCAGCTGTCAGCCCGCACAGGAGCAGGACACTTGGCAACAATCATTCCGCAACGCTCGCAGAATACAGACCCAGAATTACAACGAGCGCCCCGGCGGACCGGAGAGAAGGAGGGAGCCTCGTGTAGCCGGGGGAAGTTGATGATGAGCAGATGAGCTGGGATCAATGTCGGAGTTTGACGAAGAGAAGGGGAGGGAGCGTATGGATGAGTGGCGTTCTGGTCCCTTGGCACTTTGATTCATCCTCCTCTTTTATTAGGGTGTTATTTACACACCTGCTGCCACGGGGACAGGCGGGAAACTCACTCTCATCTCTCTCTGGCTCTCATGCACACACACACACACACACACACACACACACACACACACACACACTGCGTTGAAGCACACACATCTGCTCCAACATCCAAAAACACTTCCTCTCGACAATAATCGAAGAGTCTTTACGAGCTGCAGACTACAAGTCTATTTTCCGAGCATCTAAAAATATCCTTTTTGTCCTGGTTCACTCCGCTCATCAAGGTCCCCGGTGAAGCCGACACCTCGCACAGGAAGTTAAGTCACAGACGGAGACGCTGGAACTTAAATCCAGTGAAAAGTGTGCAACTGATTTCACTGCAACATATTATGACCAGTGATATATGCTCCACCTTCCTCGGGGGTGGGTGTAATAGAATTACAGAGGCAGCCTGCGGGTCGCTCTCGGGTTTAGCCCGACTGAAGATGGATAGAGGCGGCTTGTCTGAGAGGTGCAACAACTTAGATAAGATGGGGGGGGGGGGGGGGGGGGGAGGGGGGGGGGGGTGTGCCTGGGGGGTGGGGGGGGGATGTTTCCTTCTGCTGTCTGCTCAGCACCTGAGCCTGACCCCACCCTCTGCATCCACCCCCCTCCATCTTCCACTCAGACAGACTAATGGGGAGCTGGTCGACACCATTTATATTCCTCGCCCCCCCACCGGCACCCTACCTCAGCTGTCTCATTCTACCCCCCCGAGGAGCTACGTAGCTCTGTGTGTGTGTGTGTGTGTGTGTGTGTGTGTGTGTGTGTGTGTCGCTTTTTAGGTTGTTGATGTTTCCCATGAACACTCGCGCTTCCTGTTCAATCTTGGTGGTACAACTGCGGTCGCATTTTGCTGCAAATGCAAAATTTGCATCCGTGTGAGTACGCAGGATGTGCACAAGTTGTCGTGTGTGTGTGTGTGTGTGTGTGTGTGTGTGTGTGTGTCTTGCTGGCAGGATTATCAATTATTAGGAAAGTAGGGTAGCGCTGGGTTCACCACAAGTAGTTTGTGTAGTTTCTGCTTAAATGTGTAGTTTCGTCAACCTTTATGAAATTGTGTTTGTAAGTTGGCGTCTACACAGTTAAAGCATTATAACATTAATGTATTTCCTTCAATATCACTGAGTTTTTACTGTGACTTTCAATTTATTTTAACTCAGTAACCCAAGTTAGTGAGATGTAAAAAAAACAAATATATATATATATATATATGCCTTCTTTATTTTTTTAAATCACCACTTTTCTGCTGCTTTTAGAACGAGATCATAAATCAGATGTTAGATTCTCATTTGTAAAAGTTTTAAGGGCAAAGTCAAACTTCAGTTTTATTTGTGAGGAGCCACCTCCATGAATCAGGGGCCAGGTTGCAATGAAATTTACTGGTCAAAATGTCAACTTTTCTCACAGCATCTCAACTCATCTAATAGGCTTATTACCACGAGCTCCGCTGAGCACATTCACGCTCCCAAAGGGATTTTTACGAGCAGTAAAAAAGTTCTAAAGTGCCCATGTATCGGCGTATTCGTATGCAATATAACTGAGATGTAACGGTAAAGATCTGTGTTGGTGTGAGCAGCCAGCTCTCCTTCAGCGCACTCCAATTAAAATGTCATTTTACTAATACTCAATAATCTCAAATCGTTCCCTCGTTTCTAATACTTCATGGTTAATCGTGTAAGTATAGATTAAAAATAAGTATCCGAGTAAAATCCAAATTGTGATTCAATTAAATCGAGCCTCTTTTAAACATCCGCGCCCGTGTGCGTGTGCCAGCGCGTGGAGCCAGACGTCTCTGCGACTGATGCAAACTGAAATTAACTTTTGTGCATGATGGACAAGAACTTGGCTTTCTTCCTGTTGACTGTTTTCTCCAGAAAGTCCCTCTCCTCCTCCTCCCTCCTCCTCCCTCCTCCCTCCTTTTTCTCCTCCTCTCATTTGAGTCCAGGTGACAACGTGGGTCAATTCTATTTCCCCGTCCAACACAGGGAGCCGTGTTTCTTGGAGATGTTGGCGTCTTTGATTCATTTAATCAAGCAGGAGGTGTTTTACACTTCCCCGTGCGAAGGACAGAAATTGTATTATTAACCAAGGGGCTCAGCGTCGGCGGGGTTCCCCCCCTCCCGAGAGAAACCCGAAGACGTTGAGCTAACTTTCGGCTAAATAACTCAAATTAAAAAAAGTTGTTTGCAAAAAAAAAAAAAAAAAAAAAAAAACCCCGTTGATCCCCTCAAGGATCTCTGGGAAATCCTTGAACCGCAGTTTAAGAACTGCTGCCGTCAACAACCTGCTGAACAAGAACCTTAAAAAAAACCCACGCCAGCACGTCTCCCATGAGTCACAGCTGCAGCGTTCAATAATTGCTTAATTAAGTATTTTTCTGAGAGACTCTTCTGAACACTTCTGAACGCCGCGGAGCGCTACGCTAATGTGCGAAGGAAAAAAAAAAAAAACCCAACAAAAACAGCCACAAACACAGCTGTGCATTCATTTCCTGCACACACACACACACACACACACACACACACACACACACACACACGCTCAAACATGCAATTAAACTTTCACAATAACGAAAGACTGATGAAAAGTGCGACTGCTCTGTGCAGCCTTGGAGTACTTTACGCTCACGGACCTTCATACGAAACTAATAATAACGTCCCTTTCTTCCTCCTCCCCGGTCCCTCTTCTGCCTCTTTTTTACTTCTTTAGTCTCAAGTGTCAGAAACCCCATTACAGTAATTAAGTCAGTGGACCCTCAAAGAGTTCTCCTTCAAACAACCCGGGGAGGGAGGCAGGGGGGGAGGCGTGGAGGGGGGGAGATATGGCTGGAGGGAGAGAGATGGATGTAGAGAGGCTTCAGAGAGATGATGGAGCGACGCAGAGATGAAGCGCTGGATGAGAGCGTGGAGGAAGAGGCGGAACAAATGCGCTGCGGAGAAACAACACGGGGAGGAACTTTGAGACCAACATGTCGTAAACCAGCAGCACGTTCACTTTGAGGTGTCGCTGTAATTACTGGGGACAAATGAGAGCGTTTCTCCCGGATGATTGGCAGCTTCCACCACGAACTCCGCTGATTGCTTGATGGCCTTCGTGCACGCGACAGGAAGTGCGCGTCAAGTAATGTCAGAAAACCAGAACCATCAGAAAAGTAATAGAAAGCTGCCGCCTCTTGGTCGAATTTGTTTAGCTATCAAAGGTAATTCGATTACGATATTTTAACGTTTTTAAAAAACATCGTCCCGTGAAGTGAAAACTGCAGAAAGAAATTTCAAGGGCAGCGTGGAAGAGCAACAAACAGGAAGTGGAGACGCGAGACGGAACAAAGAAAGAAATGCAGCAAAGAAATCTTGCAGTAAGTGGACCTTGAGTGAAGATTTGTCTTTTGTCAAACTACTATTCAA
Organism: Bovichtus variegatus; assembly: GCA_943593645.1. NCBI lineage: Eukaryota > Metazoa > Chordata > Actinopteri > Perciformes > Bovichtidae > Bovichtus > Bovichtus variegatus. The sequence goes on along the minus strand of CALSCE010009526.1, from coordinate 6,908,050 downwards.
GGTCAAGGTATATTCAAAGAAGGATCTTTCGGTATTTGCGCTCACCCTTATCCCTAAAAGCATTCGCTGTCCAGCAGAAATAATAGCGTTCATAAATAGCAGAAGAAAGCTGTGTATAAATATTGGTATTTTCCCGATCTTGAAACCTGTGTTGCCAGATCAGGTTGAGAGTTTCCAGAACAATAACAACTTCACAATAAACCTGTAATATATCAAACGCAGGCAAAGCTTCACATCTGCATCAAAGAAGCAAAGATACAACGTTAGATAAACAGACCAATACAACAGAGTGAAGACTGAAGACACAACTCAGGGATCAAATACTTCTCCAATAATATGACACGCAGCACAACTTTCATCCTCCAGCCTGACGCTCTATTTCTTCGCCCAATTTAAATCAAAAGTGGCCAAATTGGGTGGAAACCAGTTCAATCTGGTGCAGCTGGTTCTTCATTTGTTGAACGTTTTTGTCGTTCTTGCACAATTTAAATAGGGCTCCACCTGCAACACACTGGACTGGTGGAAATTGTGAGAATAATCAATATATAAGTTGTTACAATGAGTCTTATTGTTCTTATTTAGAAGTATTATGAATATATAAACTGTCACAATGAGTCTCATTGTTCTTATTTAGAAGTATTATGAATATATAAACTGTCAC
>CALSCE010009526.1:6838172-6860524 GCA_943593645.1 Bovichtus variegatus | reverse complement strand
TGTGTGTGTGTGTGTGAGATCAGATGGATGGAGAGACATTGTTCATGATATATGTTTATTCTGAATGACGGCTTCACGTCCTAATTGGTTTTCAGAGTTCATTCTAAAATCTCTAAAGTCCTGCAGGTTTTTATTTTCAGTAAAAAAGAAATAAAAATTAAAATAAAAAAAAAAGGCAAACCTGCAGTTTCCTTAGCAACACAATCCTGATGAAGATATGGTTTTGAGCATTCAAGGTTTCAAATATAGTTGTGGGCAAAATAATAGAGAACATCACACACTGACTGCATTAAACCGTAAAAAATAAAAGTACAACATTTACTTAAAGTACAAAAGTACTCACTCTGCATATTATATTATTGTATGGTAATTATTGATGCATTAATGTGTTCATCACTTTCATGTTGCTGTGATCAATTTGTTTCAAGTCTGTTTGTGCTTTTTTTGACAAATCTGAACATGTAAAACTAATTAATTTTATTTTGGTTAACTTGAATTATGAATCCATTCTTGCCCACATGTGACTGAGTATATATATATATATATACTGTATATATGAGACGAATGAATATATTCTTCATACACATTTGACTTTTTCAGAGAGTTTTTCCACGTTTGTGAGCATAAACAGCAATGTTAAAATAAAAGCATGCACAATTCAACACGATGGAAATCAATTTTTGTTTTTCTCACACACTCAGGGTTTTGTAGGATGACGGCTCGTTTGCATGATTTGTGTCTGGGCTGTGATCTGATCGGGTGGAGGACGTAGTAACAGTTCCCTTTTAAAGGGTGGGGTCACGCAATATAATATATATATGTATATAATTATAGATTATAGATTATAGATATCCATCTCTGAGATTTCTGCCTCCACCGCAGCAAAAATGAAGATGAATGTCCGTTTGTGTGACCAATGGTTACTTAAAGAAATTGAATAATTGACTATATTTTAAGTAGCACAACGATTGAATAAATTAACTAAATAAAAAAACAAGTACACGGTGTGTGTCTTAATGTGTTGGATTAAGTAACAGCGAGCTAAATGATGAGCTATAACAATATTCAGTCAATCCAAATTGTAATTTTGCAAATAAAACTGATTTATTAAGTGTCCCTTTGTTCTTTAAAAATGTTCTTTATTTTAAAGAGAGGCATTTTCCCTGTCAAAATAGTTCATTTTCATGGGAAAAAAATATTAAAAAAAAAACAACTTAATTTTCATGAAAAAAGCTTGAATGTCAAAAAAAACTTAATTTTCATGGAAATCTTTATTTTATTATAATTTTTTTAAGAGAGAGGCCTTTTAATAAGAGAGAGAAGATATGTCCTTCTTGGTGCCACAGGGTCGAAATGTCCAATGTAAAAAATAAAAAATAAAAATACATGAGTAACTAGTGACTGTTTAACGCATCTTATTTCTTCTTCTCCTTTATTCCACGTCAGGACAGGAAGCAGAACTGCAGCAAAGTCTCATGTGTGAAGCTTTGCATAATATAATTGTGATATTATAATATTATATTACACTTTGCACTGACTTTGGCTGCGTGCAGTTTTGACACATTACCAATAAAAGTTCTGCCAGTTTCATTCAGTCCGTGCATATTGGTGGCGAAAATTAATTAAAAATTAAAAGTTTTATGCCTTCCCACTTTTAGTCATTTGGTTAAAAGAGTTGTGCTCGTTCAATACGTAGGGCCTTGTTTTATTAAACCCGAGGCTGAAAAAGAAATTATGCTTTTTTTTTGTGCGTTTTCACAGGAAGAGTCGCAGACTTTTGTTTGATAATCAGCTTGATGATCATTTGTGTGGCTTACCTGCAAAAAGTGCCACGTGACACCGCGAAGCTGCACGCTGACGCACGTCTGTCGTCAACCTCCGTCTCCATCCTCCGTCTCCATCCTCCGTCTCCATCCTCCCCGTGTGCAGGCCGCCGCTCTCTCAGCCCTAATTGCGGGAAGAGATCCAGCCAGTCAGCCGGTCAGCAGGGGGAGCACTGCTTCTCTGGGACACTGATTTATTGGACAATTTCACAGCAGTGTCCGCAGTAATGGGACGGGATAAATGGCTGACCCCTCTGCGACTGAGCTGACTCCTGGGGAAGAGCAGAGCTGCCTCGCACTGTGCATGTGTGTGTGTGTGTGTGTGTGTGTGTGTGTTTATGGTATGTGCATCAATGCTCCATTTTTCGTGGGGTGTCTGTGTTTTATTTCTCTTTGCTGTCTGAGTCTCATATGTTTGTGTGTTATTCTTTTATAATTATCCTCCAAACCTCCCTGCACCCCGCCAACACTCACTAATTTACTCTGTGTCATCCTGTAGGTCTGTCTCTGTGTGTGTGTGTGTGTGTGTGTGTGTGTGTGTGTGTTCTCTCGTTTCCCTCCCAGCACACAGTCACTCTGTATGTGTCATTACTCTTCCTCTCGCCCATCTCTTCATTATCTTTTTCATCTTTCCCCTCTGTATGTTGTTTGTGGCCATAGCTCTTCCTACAGAATATCTTCACGGTTTTATATTCTCTTTGCGTGCGTGTGCGTTCGTGCATGTGTGTGCGTGTGTGTGCATGTGCGTGTGTGTGTGTGCAGCTCTTATATACAGTATTTTCCTCCAGTGTGCTCAGATATGCAAGGTCACATTCACACCACGACTAAACAGTGGGACTGGAAGCTGTGAATAAGAGGCTCGCTGCATCAGCTCCAGCACGGGTGGATGTCAACTCTGCACTAGACGCGGAGGCTCCAGTGAAACGTGCTTTTAAAGGCTGGAGACTGTGTGCTTTGGATGTAAGTCCGTGATCGACAGCATTGTGCGCCAGTGTTGAACATCTTCAAAACACTACAAGTATTCAATTTTCCGCCCAAACCTCGCGCCCTGGCAGAGTGGGAGGGTTTAGATCATTCAGACACACTTGTAGATGGTGTTTTCTTTTTGCTAAATCCTTCCTGGTTTTTTTACTCTATTTTATTTCTGACGAGAATATAACACATGTGCACTTGTGCTTGTACAAAGCCAGCACGAGAAGAAGAAAAAACAAGACATTCATCACAAATACTCTAAGATCTAAATCTAAAATAAAAAAAGTAAATAAATAAATAGTAAATAAATAAGAAAAATCAAATATATGTATATTATATATTCCTAAAAAGTCCCAAAATACAACTTTCATTGTCAAAGTGTGTTCTGTCCACCAACTTTAATCATTTAATTTAATTTATTTATTATCAGGGACATTGCATATTGATCAGCACCACTGCAAATATGCCAGTTAAATTTTTTTATTTATTTTTTATTTTTGTCTCTTGACCTGGTTTAATCGGCCAATAAAACAACAAATAATGCACCGAGCTTAGAGGAGTCATGTAAAATGGACTTTTAAAAAAACGGAATTAATACAAGACCATTTTAAGCAGTGGATCAGCTGAGACAGTCAAAACATGACAACGTGAAATCACTTCCCATCACAGAAGACAAGTTAAACCAGAAGCAATCTGACAAACACAGACAGAGCCGAGCACGCTTTCAGAGGAATCTGTTTTGCTATTTTTCTGGAATATATTACCAGCAAGGAGACAATCTGACAGATAGCGTGTGATGAAACAACCGGCATTATATCAGTGGAGCAGCGTTTGAGTCAGAAATACAATATCGCAAGGTAATATATATATCTCGGTACACCAGGGTTAGAAAATTCAGCTTCTTCGGGGAAAGATGGACCATTACGGAGAGTCTTTTGGATGATCTGCTGCAACTAAAAGTCTTTAAATTGAGTGTTTATATATTAAACGGTGTGCACTTTGTCATATGCATTGTGCTATTACATTATAAATAAGAAAGAAAGAGCCATATAACATATCAAGACTATTTTCTTAAATTATGGTGCAGACGCAGACACAGAAAACACACATGGGCTTTACCGCAGGCATTTGCCCAAAACCAGGCGCAGCTCAGCACAATGTGGAGGAGAGGCTGAGCAGGACAGACTCTGCAGGTGGAGTCGGGACAAGCTTTGATAACGACCAATCACATGAGCTCCTCTCATCCCCTTTAAAAGCAGCAACAGGTGAAACGGAGGCAGAGAGAGGCTGAGGTCTCTAAAGGTGGAATACATGAAACTCCAAGAAGCACCTGAAAACGGGTAAAAACAACCCAAATATTAGCCTGAGCCTCTGAGCCTGAGCTCCGGGGTCACTCAACTTGCTTTGAAGGAGGCCAGACCAGGCACAGCGGCCCCTCACAGCCCAGTTGTATGCTGGGACGTTTCTAGGATAGGTGCACCAGGTGCCTATCATGGGACGGACTTGTCCCACTGGCCTGACATTTGGTGTTACTGTTGAAGGTATCTGTTAAAACTCGGACATGTTAGGCCCATTTTGATGGGATGGTGGTCAATAAAGTTCACAAAGACCATGAATGTTTGCACCAAACTGCCTGGTAATGCAGCAGTTACTGAGACGCACATATCAGCCTTAAGGTGGAACCAGAGGAAGAGGCAGAGTCACCAAAGTCCTTCAGTTTATTACACCACATCACAGCTCAGGCAGCAGACGCTTTTGTCCAAAGCCACTTTACAATAAGTGCAAACAATCAAGAGGGGTGGCTGTGTCTCTGCAGGTGGAGGTCGTCCACCAGTTGGAGGGTCGCTGGTTCGATCCCCGGCCTCTACAGTCAGCATGTCAAAGTGTCCTTGAGCAAGATACTGAACCACAAACTGCTCCCGATGACCAACAGTGTGAGTGTGTGTGTGGTTATCTCTGATGAGCATGTGGCACCTTGTAGCCTCTGACTCTGTATGAGTGTGTGTGAGTGTGTGTCAATGCTGATGTGTTGTAAAGCACTTTGAGTGATCGCAGAGATTGGAAAAGCGCTTTATAAATACAGAGCATTTATAAAGCGCTTTATAAATGCAGAGCATTTACCATGAGGATACAAACTCCAAAAAGCAAGAATCTTACAAGTACTTTAGCTCCAAATAAGCCAAACCGATGTAAGTGCAACATACAAGCACGTGTTCCTTCAGTAGTCGACGTGCAGTGGAGACAGGATGGAAGCTGTGCAGACTTCCTGCTGACCTGACATCAATGGGGAGCTCGTTCCACCATTTTGGAGCCCTGATAGCAAACAGACGGTTTTATTTGAGGGGAGCTGCGTTGCCTCCTGGGTCAGTAGGAACGTATCAATCCTCTGAGGACCATGAATGTCCGTACAAAATGTCATGGCAGTAGTGGACCAACTAACGGACACGCCCCCCCCCGTAAGATGTACTCATCATTTGCTCTGCATTCAGCCACAGTACGTCTGTTGGGTCTGAGCAATGGTATTTCCCCCAATTTACTCTGCTATCGCCCCGTGTATCCACAATGGAATTAGGCAGAAAAAGTGGCTTTAGAGAGACAAAAGTGAGCAGAACACTCATCATCTGTTATCTTTTGTTTTTCTGTCTCTTATCTTCACAGCTATCTGCTCCAATGGAAGTAGCTTTACGATCATTTACTCTCCAAAACAGATTATGATAACTCTTAAAATGTATTTCCTCCTTCAGAAATGTGCTTAGTGCAGATTCCAGTAAGCCTTCCTTTTATCTCCACAGTGGCTTCCTGATCTCAGAGACATCTTTCAGTTCTTATATCCAAATTAGATTGTTTCTACGATTCTAAAACTAGTTATTAATAACCTAAAATAATTAGTTTTTTAAGGTTAACTAAATATGTATACGCTTATACTCGATGTAACCTTTCTTCAGCTCCAACTTTCTGTGTCTTCAAATCTGTCCTCTTCTGTTTGTCCTCTAACTTCTGTTTGTCCCCAATTTTAGCTTTGTCACTTTTCTCGCTCCGTCTCTGTTGGACTGGACCACCTCTGCTTCACTCAGGAGATAATGGAGCGAGCCACTTTTCGGGCACACTGGGCACACACACACACACACACACACACACCCTGTCATATTTTCTACCAGCTAATTGTCATGAAATCCCATTCCCTATGGCTACGGAGCTACACAATGTGTGTGCGCGTGGGCGTCTGTCTGTCTGTCTGTCTGTCTGTCTGTGTTTTATGCTGTTAGTGTCTGTATATGCATGTCAGCATCTTTGCATTTGATAAGGTGGAACGTGGAGAACGGGCTCAATTCTTTCTGCGGTGATGGGATGCCTTGGCAAGAGACGGGCTGACACCATTTCGCACCAGCAACACATCTTATTCAACCACCGGGAGAAAATACATCGCCCTGGAAGAGGAGCCAGACTTGAGGTTTTGTCATCAACACTGTGTTTGAGGCTGAAGAACACTCTTAAGATTTGGGAGAGGCATGAAAAAGTGAATTATTGCTAGTGAAACTGTGTCGGCGGGATCCCACATGTATTACACGACTCAATTACAAAAAAGGTATTATTATTTGATATAGCTCTGGATTTCCTGCTTTGATACGTAATGGTTGTGTCTAGCGATTAAATCCAGCAACATTTTTTTTCCCTCAATTGTCCTCATTGTGTCAGACGTGATGAATCAATTGTTGTGAATTACTTGGAGGAGTTCTGTTGAGTCTGAAGTAAAGCAGAGTGAGTGCGCTGTCAAGACAAATCAAACCCAAATAAAGCATTTGAAATAATTTGAGAATAATTTAGGATGCTTTCCTTTGGTTGTTCCATGGGATGGTCCTGCTCACGGCTGGTTAAACATCATATGTTTCAGGTAGACAGACAGTAGGAATGGTTTCAAATGAAGCCCCCATACAGGGTCGACAAAGGGTCTCACAAGGATCACTATTGGGGATCGCTATTTACTCTATATGCCGATGATGTGATGTGATATGTATGCTTCTCAAAGATTAATGCTTTTGATAAACATCAGACCTTTAAAGCTTATTCTAAAATGCCACAAAAAAAAGAAAAAGACCAGATGTATGCATGCACAAGAGCTAGAAGTTTGATGTCCATACTCTGTGGAAATATAATCTTAAATAGCAGATTGTCTCCATATGTGGATTTACATGAAGGCGCGGCCGCCGGAGTTAAAAATGTTTCAACTCTGAATTTGGTTTAGCCACATACAAGAGACTGAAGGTAATCTGTCAGTTCTGTCAGACAGCTGAACCCAACGACACATTCATTGCAAGCTAGCTGACAGCTAACGTACAGTTGCTGCACTGGGCAGTAACTAGCTGCGCTTTCCGTCTGAAGTAACGTAGTGTGTCTTTGTCTGCGATGACGGAAATCGTCTCGTGGTGATATTTAGTATTTTGTGTCCAAGTCTCTCTCTTGTATCTCAGTGGATAAATGATAAATAAAGCCCAGCTAACTATTACTGTTGGTGTGCGCTGACATTTGTCAGCTTGCCAGCAGCTTTCAGCCGACACTCAGAAACACACTCTTGACCAAATCGATCCACTGCTACAACTATTCACTGTGGTCTGATGCATGTATTTGGTATTGGAAAGCACATGAACACAAACAAGCTCAGAGTCAGCGACACACACTGTGAATGTCCTGCCAGACACACACACACAGACACACACACACACACACACACACCCTGCCAGTGCTCTGGGAGCTGATAGCTGCCTATCTGTTGAGTTGAGCTCGGGCCTGCAGTCCATTCTCTCCCCAAGTGAGCAGAAAGGATAAACACAGTTCTGGATAAGCCTCTCTCTCATGCTTTCTGTCCCCTTCACACACACACACACACACACACGTCGGTCTCTCTTGCATTCTGTTTCTCGAACACATCACTCCTCCCCCCTCCCCCCTCCTCCCCTCCCTTCATGTACTTCTCCATTTTTGACCCCATTTATTTCATTTATGTATCTCAAACCCTCGCTCATCCCATATATCCTCTCTTTCCCTCACACACTCCTCCCTCCCTAACCCTCTCTCATCCTCCTCTCCATGTTGCTCCTCTAACTTCTTCTCCTCGCCTCCTCTTCTCCTCTCCTCTCTCCTCTCTCACTGTCTGTGTACTGCACTTACTTGCCTGGCTGCCTCCCCTTCATTCATGCCATCTATCCTGCTCTCTCCCTGCTGCCTCCTGTCTTTCATCAAAGTGTCAGACAGCCTCAGGTGCAGGCAGGGTCTTAGTTCCTCTGTTACTGAGGGTGTTTTCACACCTAGTTGCTTGAGAGTGCTTACAGACCTGGAGCAGTGTCATCCTCAGCTGCACTGCACTTGCAGATAGTGCAGCTCTCATATGAAGGCTGGGTCAACATAAACAGACTTTTTTTTGTATTCAGCGTATGGTCACAATAGGAAAAATACGTAAAACACACGGCAAATTGCTGCTAAATAGGCAAACATAAATATTGAGTCTCATGGGTCTTCAACACGGGGTCCGCGACCCCCAAGTGCTCCTCAGAGTTACTGCAGGGGGGCCACCGAATGATAACGTGAATACAACATATCACAAGCAAAGATAAATGTCCCCGTAGAGTTTGGATTATCTAAAGAACGTCTTTAAAGCACTTGTCTTGTGTATGAATTGTCCAGAATTAATACATTTGCTTTTGCCTTTTAGAAAATGCACAAAACTGACAACACGGGAAACTTTTCAGCTGCACTTTGTGTTCTCTGCGTCTGTGTTTAGTAGTTCTACCCAACGTGTCTTTAACTGTCATTATTTCCTCTCATTTGCTCCACTTACGGGCGGCTGTGCAGGTCGTGCACCAGGTGGAGGGTCAGGGGTTCGATCCCAGGCCTCTACAGTCAGCATGTCAAAGAGTCCTTGAGCAAGATACTGAATCACAAACTGCTCCTGATGGCCAACAGTGTGTGTGTGAGTGTGTGTGAATGGTTATCTCTGATGAGCATGTGGCACCTTGGACGGTAGCCTCAGACTCTATGTGTGTGTGAGTGTGTGAATGCTGATGTGTTGTAAAGCACTTTGAGTGATTGCAAAGATTGGAAAAGCAACATATAAATGCAGAACATTTACTTTACTCGGTCAATTCAAATTTTCATAATTTTGTTGCCGCAATGATCCAATTTCCAACAGTGTGATCGTCTACCACAGATCGGTGTGTGAGTCAAAGACTTACGGCAAACATCAGGATCCACAACACCTGCTGTCCTACGAAAAGCTCCTGTGGAATATGTCCTGCCAAAATGTCTGGAATCACTGATAAATGACTGCTTGTCGTCGGATTCAAAGTAAGCTGCGTGTGGATTTACAAACGCTCTGACCTGCTCAGCCTCCCAAAACCTTGGGCCTCGCTGCCCGAGACACACCGACACCCACCCTGCCCCCACCCAAATGACCTCGCACTAAATCACCGAGACACCCGGCGGCTACCGCTCACATGGAGGGGCGTGCACACGGCAAAGCACACGTGTTAGCACACAGTTCGTCCTGCAAATGTTTTGAGTAGAGATGAAGAAAGACGCCTTCAGGTTTTTATGGACTTTACATATGGACCCTGGAGTGTGTGTGTGTGTGTGTGTGTGTGTGTGTGTGTGTGTGTGTGTGTGATGACTTTGCCAGATGTTGTGCGGTTTCCTCTAGAGTGGGTTTTAATAAGAGACAGCAGTGCAGCAGAGCAGCAGCGCGGCACACAATACCTCTGATGTCAACATTATACACTCCTTCTCTTCTGATATTCACATTACAGCGGTCATACATATATTCACACCCACACTTGAGTGCAATAACACATGGGAGTCATTTGACATGCAACACACACACACACCTATACACACACTGAGCCCAGACTGTGTCCCTGAGGAGCAGAGCTGAGTCTGACTGATGGACTGGCTTTCACAGATAGCTACATACTGATCTGCTTTCCCTCACATCACACACACACACACACACACACACACACACACACACACACAGAGCGTGGTCTTCCACAGCAGAGTGATCTCTTCTTGGCTTACTGTTTAATCTCTGGGAGGTCTAGGCCGTCACACTCTCCACGTGTCTCCTGGAAAAAACACCGAGAACAAAACAAAGTCATCAACCGAACTCTTTCGCTCACAAATGACCTTAAAATTCATTCTAGCTGCGGCCGTATTGACACAAAGATGCTTCCACGTTTTTCCGCTCAAGACTCAAATGAGAAATTTATTCGTGCAGGGAAGTCCAGGCTCATAGAGGCACATTATTGAGACCTTTGAGAAGTATGTCTGCTTTCACACATTTATCACACCACACTTTGGCATTATCAAAAAGTCAGTTGAGTCCATCTGCTCTCAGGTCTTCTGAAGACGATGTCATAGAATCGATCGTCACTGTTTCCTGTATATGAAGTCGCACATACCTCAACTGATTAGTACACTATATATATATTTATTTTTCTTGCAGGGGATTCAGCTCAGCCCACGCACACACACACACACACACACACACACACTCCTGAGAAGTTAACTTTTCTGTTTTCATGCCCATGGTGGAAAATCACATGTGTCTACGTGCTTCCTCATCAGTCATTAACGTTCACATGTATTATGGGGATTAACGTTAATAAATAAAACAGCCTACTGTATATTTATTACGTTGCATTACGTCCACGCCAATAACATCAAGGTAGACTAAACTAAATGAATATTTCTATACAACTGCAACTCGTAAAGTTAGGTAACGTAATGTAAAGCAGCAAATAATTGGGTATAACCCAGCTAACGTTAGCTAGCTATGCTAATGCCGCCAGCTACCCAAGGTTAACGTTAGCACAACTATATGTAGGAAGAAAAAATGCAATTTTAGCTAACGTTAAGGTTAGTAGATAAGACTTAGAAAAGCTTCCCGCCTTGTTGCAGTGATGTTGCACAACTTTACTGTTATGGTTCACGCTCAGCGCTCTCATAGTTTCGTTTAAGGCGGCCGGTCGGAAGCTGATTTTAACGAAAAAGCTCTAAAATCCCAGCGTGTATTACCTGCTCAGAAGCAGACACACAGTAAGCGACTAGCTGGTGAGCACAGTGAAACATAGAGCAACTAAACAGACAGATATTTCCCTTCGGAGTCCCATCCAGCCACCTCTCACCTCTCTTTATATCATTTCCAACATGGCCCCAGGCAGAAATGAGCTGGTGGGTCGCAATTAACCCGTCCTTTCCTTCCACTCTGCGTGCATTGTATACAGTGGAACACCACGTGGCGCAGAGTTTGCTGTGTGGTAATTTGAACACATTCGTTTTGGAAAAGGCAGCAACTAAGTGCACAATCAGCTGAGAAGAATGAAGCCCTTTAAGCTGGATTGTGACTCGCCTCAAGGCCCTCATCAGTTCTCATATCATAGCAGTACATGCTTCAAGTACAATTACAACTTATCAAATCACCACAAACCAATTGCCTCACAGGGAACCGAGGCCTCGTGGGTCTCGGGCTGTCGGGCATTTCATCCGTTTTTTTGTTATCCGGTCTTGTGGATATGTCACAACAGGTTCCACTTTCTGTTCGCTTTCCTCGAGCAAGACTCATATTACACCGACGTCACCAAGAACCACAAGAATTCTGATTGTTCAGGTTTTCTTTTTATTGCCAAAGCAATATTATATTTATCAGATGAGAAAGGGAGCACATATAAAAGTGACCCGAGTCAGAAATTAAAATGTCAAGATGTGTGTGAGCTGTTCTGAGGGACAGATGAGGAATCAGATTTACCTGTTGCATTAACATATTTAGTTATAGGAGAAAGATGTGCAACCCAAATGATGTACCTACGGTAGCTCCTGCAGAAATGTCTCCTACTTGGAACTTAGGGTCCGAAAGCACCAGAGCCCAAAGTGTCTGACGCTGAAGTGCACCTTTGTTTTCACCAGCCACAGCAGCTTCTTCTGCAGCTGAAGTAGGCCGACACTAAAGTGAAAAGGCTTCTGCTCGTGACTTGACGGCAAACGAAAAAATAAAAGGACGATGTCTGTACTACCAAAGATTGTTTATGAGGTTACAGAAGGTTCACTTTATAACACCGCTGTACAACAACTCCCACAGAGTAACACATCGCTTGACGTCAATTTCGCATGTCGTATCAATAATTTAAGCTAGTTTTGAACCAGGACCTTAATTATTTAGATCAAGTAGCTCAAGCGTTAGATGTCAAGGGATATCTGTAATATACGCATTTATTTCCTTAAAAGCTGCTAGTTCTGTGCCGTTTCAAATCAGATGGAGCCTGCAGGAGCATCCATTGACGAGTTATCACTTTCAGCGTCTGCCCCTTCAGCCAAACTTCTCAAAAGCCAACATTAGTTGAATCCCATGACGTGATTTATAAAAGCAGCTATTTCAACTGGTGATTTCATGAGAGGATAGTGTTACTGCAGCGCACCGTGCCAACAGGAAGCTCCAGGCACGACTGATCTCAGCACCACCCCTGGGGGTCGGCTGCCACCTGTGATGATCAAACATACACCCTGTGGTTAAACCAGCCATCTGACCGTGAAAGACAGCTTTTCATATTCTTGTCTTATAATGGGTTAGTTGCATCATTACTTTAGAGGTATGAATACTACAGATCTTTTGAGTCCTGCCCCGGCTGGTGGACCACCATGGAACCTTATTTCAGACTGTGATCATGTATAAAAGAGCGATAAATAACAAGTGGTTTTGTGTGCGTTTGAGATCCCCTGATGTAAAAAGCTTGGCTGTAAAAAAAAAATGTATTTTCATGAAAAAAGCTTGGATGTGAAAAAAAACTAAATTTGCTTGAAAAAAGCTTGGATGTGAAAAAAAAAACAAATTGTTCTTCAAAAAAGCTTGGATTTGAAAAAATACATTTTTTCATGAAAAAGTTTGGATGTCAAAATACTTAATTTTCATGGAAAAATAATTTATTTTAAAGAAACTTCATTTTCATGAAAAAACCTTGGATGTCAAAAAAAAAATTATTTTCTTCAAAAAAGCTTGAATATCAAAATACTTCATTTATATGGAAAAAAAAACTTGGATGTCAAATTTTTTTTTATTTTTCTTCAAAAAAGCTTGAATGTCAAAATACTTAATTTTCATGGAAAAAAGCTTAGATTTGAAAAAATACTAAATTTTTTGATGAAAAAAGCTTGGATGTCAAAATACTTAATTTTCAAGGAAAAATAATTTATTTTAAAGAAATTTAATTTTCATGAAAAAACCTTGGATGTCAAAAAAAACTTTATTTTCTTCAAAAAAGCTTGAATATCAAAATACTTCATTTTCATGGAAAAGCTTTAAGTAAAAAAAAACAACTTAATTTTCCTGAAAAAAGTTTTGATGTCAAAATACTTAATTTTCCTGGAAAATTTTTTTATTAAAAAAAACCTTAATTTTCATGAAAAAAGCTTGGATGTGAAAAAACCTTAATTTCCATGGACAAAGCCTACTTTAGAGGTATGGACATTACAGATCATTCTGCCCATCTGGTGGACCACCATGGAACCTTATTTCAGACTGTGATCATATTCAATTACAAAGACTACACACCCCAAAGAAGCTTGAGTGACATGTGTGTGTTTAGTACCCAGATGTTCTCCCACGAGCAACAGCTCTTGCTCTTTCTTTCACTTCCTGTCTGGCTGGACAAAACGCATCAGGTGAGGCGGGTGGATTGGAGCTTAGCTAAGTTACCTCGCTCGCCAAGGTATCGGCCGTTTCGGTATGTTGTCTGAGACATGAGATGTAGTTCCCCGAGTGGTTTCACACACAGTGGTTTCACTACGACTAACTGCAACTTCCTTGACTTGCGAACTCATCTTCTAAATTGCTCGCCCTTGACTTGCGTGCATATTTTTTCCAAAATAAGGTGCCATGGGGGACACAGGAAGGGGCGGGACTTCACCTCTATATGAGCCAGTACAATCAGATTAAAAATGTGTTGTTAAATCTACTTCAGAAACAAGTTTCTTATCGAGGCTCAGAGACTTTAGATCAATCTGCTTGAAGAACTTTGGTTGCAAAATCTACTTCTCAGAAGTGATTGTATAGATTTGCATCTGCATTGAATGATTACCGTGTGGGAGAGCACAATGGATGATGAGGTCGTGGTTTGTGAGGTGGATGTATGTGTTTTCAACATGAATTGTTACTCATATAAATAAGATTTCAACTATAACTGAAGCTGTACCTCTTGCTCTTATTTAGCGAATGACCAACACTTTTTATTCGCCGTATCAGCGATCAACAATTGATTTGCTAGGCCTTTGATAGGACATTTGGTAAGGTGCACATGATCTATTGCAGCCCTGTGAGAAAGCTTGCTCACTGCCAGGTTCAGACCAGCTTTACTGGCTATAGAGCAAGAAGCACAGTTTGACTTAAGCTCCTGCTCTTTATGTCAGTCCCTGCACTGCCTGGGAGGCTCAGTCCGGGGCATAAATCTCCTCAGCTTTTGTCTTGTGTTCTGTGCATTGTTACCTGGAAAGTGAGTCGCAGGGAAAATCAAAGGATAATAGTTTAGTCTGAAAGCATAGATACAGACAGATTGTGGAGTTCAAAAGAAAATGAAATATCTTGTTCCTCCCTGCCTGCTGCCACGAGTCATCTTCATCACCTAATGGCTCTGGGTATATTTGTAAAAATAATTGTTTTAATGCACTGACAGACACATACTCTTTTAGTACAAAGGAAAATTGCTCAGTGTGTCTTTACCCAAATACTTTCATCCAAGAACCACTTGTAAGAATTGTATATAATCACATTTGTTCTTAAATTGGGTGCAGCACAACAAACAGCCGACAGCTGTACAGATGGAAAGATGTAAGACAAAAACACGGAGAGCACTGAAAATGGACAACAGCATCAATCACGATCAATATCCTTTAGGGTCCCGCCCTAAAGCGTACGCTGCTTTATCCTCTATTTCTCTCTAAATGGGAACATAATTTACTATATTAACATCATGCTGTGTGGAAGAAGACTTGAAACTACAGATTGAGACATAAACTCCTCAGGAAAATGTTTACTGAGGTGATAAATCAAGTGAGAAGTAGGAACATTTTCTCATAGACTTCTATACAACCGGACTTCTTTTTGAAATTCGTGGAGTCTCTCCCTGCTGGATGTTAGAGAGAACGCAGGTTTGAAGGCACTTTGGTTTCACTTTTCTGGAAACGACACTGATGAGAGCGCTGAAAGGGAAGAAAAATAGGAACGTTTTCAACTGCAAAAATCAAAACAACGAGCTGAAAAACACTAAATTGCTCTTTGAAGATCACCAACAGCAATTTCGACAACAATTCTTTCTGTATCAGTATTTTGGCATTACAACTTATACAATTTAGTAGGTTGTAATTCACATGGTGGTTCTAGTACAACTCCACCTGCTTCCTCAGGATCTGCATCAAAGTCCAATGCTGTGAAATTGTTGTTACTACCAGTGAGAGACATTTGTGGTTGAAACCTACAAGGTAGATACGCTGATATAGAAGCTTGATTATGCTGATGATCAAATCCATGAACATGCATCTACTCGGGTGCAACTTAGGAGTGTTTGGTGACTCTTGGAAAAATGTGTGAGAGCAAACGTCTGGGAAATAAGTAAGATTCAGGACGAGAAAACAAAAATGTTCTCGCATGAGGCTCTTTGTCGAGGCAAAAAAACGACAAAGTCAAATATTCCCTCCAAGTTCAGATGATTGAAACGTGTTTGTTTCTTTTATCAGACCCATAAACTGCTACAGCAGCAAATGTGTCAGCGGCATGAAGAGGAGATAAATCAAACGCTCCTCAAGTATTCAAAATGTATTCAACTGTTCTTTTGGGCTGATCCGCCAAGACATTAAATCCTAGCTGAGTCATTCTGCAGCATCTTAATTAATGAGGCCACTTTGGAGATTTATTATTGTGACCAATTACAGCATCTATGACTCTCTAGAAAAATCAATCAGGGCTGCTCGCCTGACATCATAAGTGACTAAGCAACTCTCCTGAATGACATTATGGCATCAGAGAGAAGAAACGTCTTTGACAGAGCCACAAAGTGTGAGGCACGGAGCCAGAGCAGTGACGCCACACGTCTCTATATTCATTTCTCTGAAGTCTGGAGGAATGATAATGTAATCAAAGTGGACTAATTGTACTAAAATGTTGTTTTAAATGAGTTACAGAATGCACTTAAACCTAATGATAAAACACAATGGTGGTAATTATTCAAGCAATTCAATTTATGTAATTTTAGTCATTAAATGTAACAATATTAAACATCAGGTAGATAGTTTTTACTACATTTGAATACGTTGTTAGAATGTGCGTTATTAAAGAGGATGTACGCTGAGAACATCGATGGTGTTATGTATGTAATGTAATATAAAATGGGATTTGTGCAAAAATCTATTGCAAAAAAAAAAGATGTTTTCCAGCAATCACACGTGAAGTTAAGAATACATTTAGAAATCATGATTTTAGTTTGGTAGTAAATGTAATCTCCAGACGTGAAAAGCTATAAACGAACTTCCCCGGAGTCACATGACGTCACGTCCGCTAAGTTTGACAAGTGTTCGACATCAGCAAACGCCGTTTTTAAAAATTCCCAAATGGGGCATTTCCTCAGGTATTTTATGACGTAGAAAAAAATTGTGAAAATCTCTTAAATTTGTGTTCATCGCAGACCTTATTCAGCCCCAAAAAACCCACTGACTTCAAGACAAGAATCCAAACTAACGCACGACTAAGTGTTTCGACACAAATCCCAGCGTTTCATAAAATCCAATCATATTGATAAGGGGAAGAATTGACCTCGAATGACCCGGAGGCTCCGTTCACGGTGAATGGCAGCGAGTCTCTATTGTTTGAGTCAGTATTTGTCTTATTAGACAACATTAATAAGCACCGACGTAGCTCATCTTGATAAACTAATCAAATTGTGACACAGTGTTTAGCTGTGGACTGATAATAAATGTCATATCGGATGCAGATATGGATTTATCTGCCAGAAGGTGCCAAATAATTAGAGCCACCTAAAAAAAAAATAAATAAAAAAATAATCATTTTGAGTCTAATATCCAGCCTCTCAATTTGTATGAAATCCCATTACTGCAGCTCCCGTATACGTCCAGTTAATGAGTCAATTTAAAGTGAGTTCATATCGATCCGTAAGTTCAGTGTGGATACATTTCAGGAGCAAATGTTTACTTCTTGCACTTGATTTGAGGCTAAAATGAAGATAAATCATGTTGCGGGGACTTTAGCAAAGACCTGCTGAGAATTATGAGGAGACAGTAAAGGTTGGAGAGCGATGACTTTCCTGCGTGACCGAGATGTGTTTTTCAGTATTTTAC
Organism: Bovichtus variegatus; assembly: GCA_943593645.1. Lineage (NCBI taxonomy): Eukaryota > Metazoa > Chordata > Actinopteri > Perciformes > Bovichtidae > Bovichtus > Bovichtus variegatus. The sequence continues at coordinate 6,843,347 of CALSCE010009526.1, read as the reverse complement.
AGGTTTGCATGCAGGAAATGAATTTAAAATAAATGAGAATAACAGCATAGAGACTGTACTCCTATTTAAGTCCACACATCCCCGTATAGTGACCGTCCAATGCAAGCCTCTCTTTTCTGAAATGACACCTTTGCTGGAGCCATCGTGAGAATAACAAGCTTTGCTTCTAGCTGCTGACTCTGCATTTTATCCACCATTAAATGGGGCTTTTCAAAGACCAAGAGGTTGAGTAATTGTCACAGACGGACATCGTCTCTTTGTGCCGCTGTGCGTGCGAACACATGTGCAAACCGAGTGTAGAAAGGAGCACTTTTAATTCAGCTGTGTCATTACAGCCTGTCGTGGCGCTGCTGTTTAGCACTCAGCGCTAATGTCTTTGTTGTGGTCACACTGGAGCCTCATCACTGAGATGTGGACTGTTTCTGATGCAGGCTGTTAACGCAGGGAATGTGAGGAAGGTTGACAGCTGTGTGGCGTCTGGGGGAATAACTGTGATAATCAAATAAAGCAATAAGCCAAATATAAGCTAATTCTCACATGTGAGGATTTCCAGTTTTTGGGTTTTGTATCATTTTATCAATAGAAAATGATCTTGTTGTTTTCTCTTTTGGTGCCTATTGTCACCAGCTGTGTCTACAGGTGTGTCTGGTGACCAGGAGCTGAATCTGCTTCCAGACTCTGGTGCTGGTCTACAGGATGTGGATCACAGGGGTCAACACACGCAGCTCGCTCACTTCGCTCTGCGTCGGCCAATCGGCTCGCTGCTCCCTCACTGGACCCAGAGACCCTCAGATAAAAACACGTCTGTCTGCTGTTCTGCCTCCAAAACGGTGGAACGAGCTCCTCATTGAGCTGCAGGACGTCTGCACAGCTTCGTCACAGACTGAAAACACAAATGTTTAAACTGCACCAATGAAGGAAAAAGAAAGAAAGAAAAATTTTATAAAAAAAATAAAAAATAAATAAAATACATTTTTTTTGTATGTTGCACTCACATCAAATCAGATCAAATCAAGTTTATTTATATAGCCCAATATCACAAATTATACATTTGTCTCAGTGGGCTTTACAGCCTGTATAAAGTACGACCCCCTCTGACCTCTGACCTCTGACCTCTGACCTTAGACCCTCACATCGCACAAGGAAAAACTCCCTAAAAGATACCCCACAATTAGTGGGGGAAATATGTAAGAAACCTCAGGGAGACTGAGGAGGATCCCTCTCCCAGGACGGACAGACGTGCAATAGGTGACGTGTTACATCAGTTTGGCTTATTTGAAGCTATTGTTCTGCACTTGTATGATTTCACCTATTTGAAGCTAAACTACCTGCAACATTCTCGCTGTTCGGAGTTTGCATCCTCGTGATTATTTGCATTTATTGTAAAGTCGCTTTGCACAAAACCGTCTACATGAACTGTGACGTGATGCAGAGCAGCGGAGGGATATTTCCCTTCAAAAACGTTGAATTTAGCTAATAGGAGACAAACTAGCAACTGAAAACATGTGTACCTGATGAGGAGTCCTGGCAGGTGAAGAACTCAGCTGTTTGTCCTGGATGAGCTCTGATCAGCTGATGTGGTGTGACTTACGCTTCCTGCCTGAAACTCCATAAAGCTTCACTTCTGTTATGATTTGGCGGCGGCGGCGTGTTTATAGCTGCTCCGCTGTGATGCAGGAGTCGTGATTAGTTGCCATGTCAGCCGGCGGCGTCATGTCGGCGAGGGTGGGAGATGATTGGACGCATACGCGAGTTTGAGTCCCCGTAAAGCAGGCGGCGCTGTGATTGGCTGCACAAATAACCACTGGAGAATCAATCAGAGTGAAGCCGAACTCTCACAAGACGAACAGTTCAGGGGTTTTTTTTTTTTTTTTTTTTTTGTTTTCTTTTCACATTTTCCCAAGTCGCTGTTACTCTCATCTTGTTTTCCCTCTTCTGCTTCCTTCTTCCTTTTAAAACACTGGCACAGAGCTCAGCAAAAACTAATCGCTTTTTATTCCTGCTTCTGGCAGGCCAGCAGAAAGTATTGGATTTCTTTAAGATGGAGCAGGAGGCACACTTTAAAAACAGCATTATCCTTCCAACAACCTTCAATCAATTACATTCTCTATTTCTTTTTTTATTTTAAATACTGCTAATGGGGCCTAAAGAGCGCTGGCACACACACACACACACACATAAATTGTCACAACTCTCTTCTTTCTCTTTAAGTCCTCTTAAGTTTTTAGCGACGGGCTAACTTGCTTGTTGCAGAGGGCGGCTGCTGCCATTTGGAGGTTATTCTGTGACGCTGTTAACACATTGGGAATCAGCTTGTCTGCTGCCCTTGATATCTGCCCAGCGTGACACACACACACACGCACACGCACACACACACACACCAGAGCAGACCTCGTTGGTCGTGCAGCCAACAGAAAATGGGCAGAGACGTTCTGGTAGTCAGTCAAAGACCTCCATTGGCTGAATGACCAAAACAACGTCCCAATTAGAGCAGATAGTTTGAGGCGGTGCAGAATAAACAGCTGCTACCGTTTTGGACAGTGAGCTGAATGGAGCCCGCTGAGCGCTATCAGCCAACGGAGAGGCTCGCCGCAACCTCGGTGAATTGTAGCGCTCATGAAAAACACTTTGTGAAGCGTGAACAAAGAATTTGCTGCCAACAAAACGGCCAGAGAGGGTTCATCCCGTGCAGAGAGGAAGCACCTCTTTGAAGCCGTCAAACAGCCTCTTTTACCTGTGTTCTTCTCCCTAAAATAAATGTTTGGTGCTGACAGCTGATTAAATGTCTTGACTCACGGTGTGTACCGATCAGTAAACCATATCCGGCTCTGGATGGCTGGATATGGTTTACTGACTCCTCACTTCACCAACCAGCCCATCTCTTCTCACACACTCCCTCTCTCTGTTCTCCTGACAGATTAGATCTCTCTCTCTCTCTACTTCATACTTTAGATGGATTGCAAAGTTTCCCGAGCTATAAATCTATTAATATTCACTTTGCAGAGCGAAGACGATAAATCGGGGCAATGAAAACAACACACAGGGGACCGAGCACCGTACACACTCGTACACACTCGTACATATACTCACAGACAACAGACATAGGGGTGTCATGCACGCACAAATCAGGCAGGTGTCTAACTGTGTGTGTGTGTGTGTGTGTGTGTGTGTGCACCTGTAGCCTCTTCGTACGATGCACTCTGGCTCTGTTCATGTGCACCGTATGTGTCGTTATAGGACTGATAAGGGTCACACACACACACACACACACGGATGGATTTTACTCGTCTGATTTGCAATAGATTTTTCATGCATTGGGATAGTTTGGAAACAGGAAGTGCTGCTTGCCGCTCATCGCTCGTTGACTCCAGGGAAGTGAAGAAGAGTTGGGATGGAGAGTTACATCCAGCATGCAGCAGATACAATGCACTGCACCCAGTCTGCAGAAGACATGCTGCACCCAGTCTGCAGAAGACATGCTGCACCCAGTCTGCAGGTGACGTGCTGCACCCAGTCTGCAGACGACATGCTGCACCCAGTCTGCAGACGACGTGCTGCACCCAACATGCTGCACCCAGTCTGCAGGCGACGTGCTGCACCCAGTCTGCAGACAACGTGCTGCACCCAACATGCTGCACCCAGTCTGCAGAACCCTGGAGCTTCGCTGCACACAAACACAAACGCAAAGTGTGAAGTCGATCGGGTGAAAGGTTCACAAAGGACACACACACACACACAGAAAGACAGGGAATTCCTTGCGTTATAGTTTAATTACAGTGCATTGTGTGGTTTCACATTTGTTCTGCTTCTTGGTGACCTGAACCTTCATTGAAGTCTTCTTCACGAGCCTCTTCTCAGCTGCACAATCCAAAGCTCTCTCTTCTCTTCATTGAGCAAAACAAGTTTTGAGGGATTATCTTTTGTGTTACTTGTTAAGTAATAATTAGGAACATGACGGCACAATCATCCATGTAAGTGCAGGTTTTGCGATTTAAGTCCAGATAGCAGCCACTTTGAATGGATTATATTCATTTGGCAGACACTTTTGTCCAAAGCAATTTTCTAAATGTGTATAGGAATAAGCTTCTGTCCCGTCAAACAACTAAAAGCTTGTTCAGTGCTACAATAAAAGCACTAAGAGGGTTTTCTTTCTTAAGAAGAGATGACAAGGTAGAAGGTGGGCCAGGACAGAGAAGAGCATTGACCCAAATGAGAGGAAGCAACTCATCCAGAGGTGGAAGAGAGAAACGTTTGACCATATGGCTTGGAGGAAGGACGGAGGCAGGACGGAGGCAGGAAGGACGGGGTCTTCTGCTGCCCTGGAGACCAGCACCACAGTCTCAACTGGACGTGAGCTGCAACAGAGAGGTGGAGCGGTGTGGAAACCTTGGGAAGGTCCAACACCAGACAGGAAGCAGCATGGTGGACCAGCTCCAGAGGGTTAGGCTGAGGAGAGAGTTCCAGTCGTGCAGGCGGGAGACGACACGTCCCTGAATGAGCCCCTGGGTAGTGAGGAATACGTCCATCTCGTTACGAGGTCATCACACAGTCTGGTCCAGGTCGAGCTTTAGGTGCTTTGTTTCTCTTTGTTCCCAGGAAGATGTGTTGAACTGTCAGCGAAAACTACGGCAACGACCTTTTTTCCTACGTCATCAAGCGCTGACTGTGACGATAATAAGATGCGACGTCGTTGCCGAAAAAGACTAAAGACTTTAAAAACTTAGTTCTTTATTTTCTTTGTTCGGGTGGTTGATTAACACTCATGTTGAGGTGAGAATAACCTCCACCTCACTTCACCTCCACCTCACTTCACCTCCACCTCACTTCACCTCCAGTGTCGGAGAACGTTAGCGTTGTTGAGGAAATGGATTGCAGCGCTCGTCGTGGTTTAATCATTTCTTTATTGGATGCAGTGAGAACGAGACTCTTTTAAGGAGAGACCAGTGTGTGTGTGTGTGTGTATGTGTGTGTGTGTGTGCGTGTGTGTGTGTGTGTGTGTGTGTGTGTGTGTGTGTGTGTGTCAGAGAGTGAGTGATTTGGGATGTTGTGTTCCTGAGAGAAGAACTTTGTGCTTATCTGAAACACCACATGGCCTCTCTCTCCCCTCACTCACTGTCAAAGCTTCCATGACCAGGGGGAGGGTTAGAGAGACAGACAGAGAGACAGACAGAGAGA
>CALSCE010009526.1:6737676-6758429 GCA_943593645.1 Bovichtus variegatus | reverse complement strand
TTTTTTTTTTTTGTGTGTTTCAAAATGATTTTATGTGAGATTTTTGGGTGAAATTGAATCACATAAATAAATAAATAAACAAGAGAGCATTTGGTACCAATGCACCACCACCATAACAATAACAATCAGAATAATAAAAACAATAAAATGCAAAATAAAGGATAATATTTAGATTGCATCTCCACAATACAAGTATTCTAAACCAAGAAAGTACTGCAGCTGACCAGAAAACCAAAATAAATGTAAAGTTAGAATAATATTTATTTGTGTTTTGTAACTGTGGTGGTAAATATAATATGCCACTCAGGACAACATTCTCGTGGAAGTTGTATTTATATATGAGAACATTTACATCAGCAAAGACTAATCATTGAGAGATCTTCTGTTAATAATATTCAAATAGCTGCACTTTGTCTCCAGGTTTGTTGGGGTGTTGTGAAAGTTTTGGTCTCCAGCATGAATCCGACACAGGCTCGTTTCCATATCTGAAGCGCTTGTGAATTGATAGGGGCGTCAATTTCCCTTTTCCATCAGCCACCCCCACCCCCACCCATCACCCCCACAATCCTCCTCCTCCTCCTCCTCCCGGCCGGTGGCTGCTCCAAGCTGTCAGGGAAGCAGCCTATAAAAGAGAAAGGGACCGTGAGGAGGCTGCTGGTACTGAGGACAGACACCGAGTCCCGTCTTCCCAAAAAACCCTTCTCCCTGAGCGACACGTGGAGGATTTAAAACAGGGACTTTTTTTATTGTTTTAAACTAATGTGACACTTGGACGTGAGGAGGAAACTTTAACATTAGTCTCCGGTGGCTTGGTACAGTGCTACAGGTTTGAGGGGGATATTTTGCGCAGAGACGTCCAGAGAAGGAGGGTTTGGGATGCTTGTTCCCCGCGCGCTGCGCTCCTGGCTGTGCGTACTGAGCTGCGCGTGGCTGCACACCGGAGCGGCCTCGCGACTCAAGTCTCCCGCTCTGCCCATCCAGTCAGAGAGAGAACCGCTGCCCTCCAAAGGCTTGTCAGGTAAGAGCAACTCTTATTTTAAAGCTAATGCAACTTTCTATACTTCCAACCATGTTGTGTTCGGTACCGAGCCACGAGCACAGGACGGGAGCAAAACTCCGTTCAAAATGTGTCATTTTTAACGCGACCAGTCACTGGGCATGTTGGATTAATGTGTCCTGAAAGTGACTTTATATGTTTCATGAATTAAGAGGATCCAGCGGTGAATTCGGCTCACATCCTACACCTCCAGCAGCATCTATTACCTACACTTTTGACCCAACAACTCAAACCGAAGGGGGCATCAGCGAGTAACCATTTAAAAGTCCAGATTATTATTATTATCTTTTATTTTTTAAAATGAATGCTGTTACTTTATATCCCAGTTGTGCCGAATTGCAGTGAGCCTGTAGCCTACTGTTATCAGTCACACTTAGCCTACTTTTTAGGTGAAAAACAACATAAAATATTTAAATGTGCTTATTTTCTAATGAAGCCTGGGGTGTTGTGGTGCATGCTGAAATATGACCTGAGGTGCACGCGAACCCAAACACTGTTAAGGCCTAAAACATTGCATTTTAAAAGTTAAAAACGATCTTCCTCCCTAACTGTAATGTTATGAGCCCACACAAACCCAATTTTCGTGAATTTCCACGTTTCCTTGGATTGTTCTTCAATGCCTGGGTTTGCTTTATGTGTAAACTAGAGGCAAACATCTGAGTCATAACCGCAGTGAATTCCATTTGATTCATGTGTAAAAAGCCCCTTCGTACAAAGCTCATTGCGGTTTTTATAAGGTAACTACTCTGGAGTTCAGAACTGTGGGAACTCCACGTTTACCAGCGCCTCAACGTGTAATTCACTGTTGGAAACTGTAATCAATCGACTTTCCATTACATTACAAGCATTGGCTGCTCTGAGATGATTTATTTCAGCAGAGACAGAAGTGGCAGGCGAAGCGAGCTGCTCACAGTTTGGCTCTCTTTAACTGGACTGGACTGTTGAAAGTGTGCAGTCACTTTAATGAAGGAATAATGTGAACCAGGTTGGTAGCAGTGAGCAGAGGGGCAACACACACACACACACACACACACACTCACACACACACACTGCTCTCAGGCAGTTATCCTAACCAAAAATCACTGTGATATTCCTGCAGTAACACAGCGTGACTAACACTCAATTATGACTTTAGCAATAAAAGGAATAGCTGTGTTTTATCTCCACATATACTGTACACCGCTATAGCTCGGCTCCTCCGGCACACACACACTGGAGTTCAGGTGAAATAATGAAAGTGTTCACGTTCAGGGCTTCGGTTTCTACAGGGCTTGGAGCCAAAGTGTGTTTTTTAAAGCAGAGCCAAAAGAAAGATTTGATAAAACTTGAAAATCCGCTGCTTGTTGGCGTGTACTGCACACGATATTTGATCTATCATATTTATTAAACATTTAAAAGACTTTGGCACAAACATTTTCACAATGCACTAATGCAGAATATGGGCATATGTAAGTACATGTATTTTAAAATGTATTTTAAAATGTTTTTTTTAACAGTAAAATCAGTTGGTTTGATACGTTCCTTGCTGACCATTAATTAAAAAATAAAGATATTCCTCCTTTTTTTTTTTTTTTTAAAGTTTTAATTGAAGTGTAATTGATACAGTTTGATTAAAATATACTTAATTTACTTATAACCTTATACTGCATTAATCTATTTGGAAAATATTTGTGACAAAAAGGACAATATCTAACTCTTTTTTTCCATTTTTTAAAAAAAAAGTTTAATAAATATTTTGCAATATTATTAATGATGTGTTCAGTACATGGTAACAGCAGCTGATTCAAGTTTAGTCAGAACGAGCCCCGGGTGTCCTGTAAAATCTGATATGACATATTTACGCCTTTGGCTCCAATCCCCAATGTTGTTAAGCCTTTTCTACCCACAATGCATTGCCAGAACCCCACTTTTACTGTCAGTTTTCTTTTAAATACAACTTTCGGCCCTGAAAAGGTCTCGCCGTTTGATACGTAATGCTCGTGGCCGCCCAACGTGGCACTTTGGCTGCAGGCCCTCGTCATGTGGGTGAACAGTAAACAGAAAGTCAGCACCTCTGCAGCCTCACAGGCATTGTTTCATTCACAGGTCCAAAGAAAACTATGCTAATTCGTTTTAATTTGTACCTATACAGTGAGTTAAAATGCACTTCATGGTACTTCCCACCTCCTATATCTCTCACTTTGCTCGCTATATAGCATTTAGAGCTAAATGTAGTGAAAGAAAAAATAAAAATCTTTTTTTTTTTTTTTTTTGGCCTTCTTCATGTGTATTTCTGGGAATCTCTGATAATCTTTCAGTGGAAAATTGAATGTCTCCCTCGACTGCTCACGGATCATTTACATGAGACAGGATGCGAGGTTGAGTCCCAAAAGTCATGAAGCATCCAGCGAGTTTCAGTTGCCTCCAACATGCCTGGGCAATGAGCTATGCGAGATTTATTTGTCGTTAAATATAAAAATGGATGCAATGGCTCAGCCTGCAGGGTTAGTCATCCTGCGTGTCTGACACTCAATAAAATCCTAGTACTTGTTCTTGCTCTTAAATATTAAGAACTTTATGTCAAGCTTAACTAAATTTGCCTGTGCGTCCCATAATTAAAAAGGACAAACCTCATATTTCTCTTTGTTTGTTATCAGCACTGCCTCTGGTTTGGAAGGAGTTTGACCCCGAAGACACGTTTAACCACCGTGTTTGTGTTGCAGGATGTTCGTTCGGAGGTCGGTTCTATTCTCTGGAGGACACGTGGCACCCAGATCTGGGCGAGCCCTTCGGCGTCATGCACTGCGTCCAGTGCTACTGCGAAACTGTAAGTTTGGTCTCGGTGCGACTTCTCGCTTTACGCGTCGGGCGTCGTGCGGTTGTTGCTCATTATTCTGAAACCCCAATAGTCCGAAAAATGCACAAAACTGCAAATGATATTCCTTCAAAGTGTTTAAATTCAGGTTTAGTCTGGGAGAAATTACCCAAAAAACAAGAACACAAGAAAGATACTTACAACACAATCCACTGTGCAACAAGCCAACGTCTGCAAAGTGCGACGAGTAACAAAGAGTGCACGTGGATTCAAATAGAAATGTGAGTTAGTCTGTGCTTGTTATTATCAACGTAGACGACGTAATTGTACGTCACGATATCTGGATTTATTACGTTATTACGTTACAGTTCATTTAGCAGACGCTTTTCTGCAAAGCGACTTTACAATAAGTGCAAACAATCCTGAGGAGACGACTCCAAAACAGCGAGAATCTTGCAGGTACACAAGATTTATCATGTCATCACGATATGATTCCACTGAAAGACGATAAATCATCATATTGAATGATCTCCCAGCCTGATTTCAGAGCGCGCATCTGTTTTCGGGATGATGGGATTTCGGACAAATTGCCTATTGGTCCATTTTTCGGACTGTTGTGGTTTCAGAATAAAGGTCCATCCTGTCTGTGCACTAGCTCCCCCAGGAAAGGCAGGATTCTCTACTTCACGTGAGATTTGTGTCTGATGTGTCTGTTTCTCTGGCAGCAAAAGAGCCGGCGTGGAAAGGTGTTCGGGAAAGTGAACTGCAAGAACATCAAACAGGACTGTCCCGACCTGGCCTGCGACGACCCCGTCCTGCTGCCGGGCCACTGCTGTAAAACCTGCCCTCAAGGTAACCGTCTGACCCCACCCGCTGTCGCAAAACACGTGGCGCCAAAATGACACCTGTGCTAAATGCATGCAGCAGGCACAGCTTCCCTGCAAATTGCTGCAAAAGCCTTAAAGGAAAAAAAACAAAAGCGAACAATTTCCTTAATATTCACTTAATTGTGCATCTTTTCTCACATCCTTTTCCCAAAGTCACTGTTACTCTTTCTTCCTGCCTCCATGTCTACGTAGTCCCACTTACTCTTTCTTTTTCTTCCTCCTCCCGGGTCAACTAGTCTTCAGAACAGCTGTTAGATGCAATGAGCAGGTCAATTGATTTTCCATTCAGCCGCATCAAATGGACGTTTTCTCTAACCAGCCACAACTGAAAGCACCCCCCCCATCTATTTAGCCCTCATTCACACATGCCACTTACCTTGTCTACACACTGCTGCACGCACAATTCCACCTTATTAGAGAATTAGAGCTGCCCGTGCACGTGCACACACACACACACACACACACACACACACACACATAGTGTTATTCAGCAGTTGGCTGTTTTTCTACGCTGTGTGTCTGGGAATGGAATGGAAAGTAAAGGTAAAGCACTGTGTGGGCAACACTGTACTGTGTGTGTGTGTGTGTGTGTGTGTGTGTGTGTGTGTGTGTGTCTGTGTGTTGTGGTCAAGTTTTAAGGAAAAGGTTGAGTGTGTTTGTCTTAGCTTTGGCACTAAAGCAGCTAGTATGTTTGTGCAAGTGATGGAAAATGGTGTCTGTGTGTGTGTGTGTGTGTGTGTGTGTGTGTGTGTGTGTAATGAATGGTGCACCTGGGGATACAGCATTGCTAAGTGGGGAGAAGTGAGAGTGACACTACCCAGAAGCCCTCTGGAGTGAGGGAGGAATGATGAGATTTGATATTTGTGGGTGGTGTGTGTGTGTGTGTGTGTGTGTGTGTGTGCGTGTAGGTGTGTGTGTGTTTGTGTGAATCAGACACCAGGAAAGAAAACTGCCTTGGAGAAATAAAGTTTGTGAGCAACTACGTAGAGCCAGTGTGAGATTTTCTTTCTCAAGATCCTGTCAGTATTTTATAAGTGAGCATCGCTGCATGTTTCACCGTGTGTGTGTGTGTGTGTGTGTGTGTGTGTGCGTGTGTGTGTGCAAAGCAGTAAGGGCTACACATTACATCAAGACACGCAGCAGTTTGTGTGGAACAGCGGGTCATTGTTGGGATCACACGCCAGTGTCACTCCCAATTCTCCTTAAGCCCTTCAGCTGCAGGAGACTACCCTGGTTAGTTACCCCTGGCGGAGGGAGAGGAAGTGAGGAAGAAAGGGAGAATGTGCCGCAGCCTTCAGCTCCGGATTGAAGTCGGCGTCTGACGTCGTTCCTTCTCACCATCCCTGCCGTCTTGCTGCACCTCAATCCGTCTCGGTTGCTCGCGCTCACACATTTCACACTTTTGCTCCACGCTGAAAACACGAGGAGGAAGACGGCTTTCGCCTCATCTGTTCTCCAGACCTGCAGCACGATGTGGCACGACGTGTTGGGAAATGTTCACTTTGAGCCAATATCACCGGTGCAAAGTGAAAGAATTAATACACATCAACCACCAACATTGTCATCTCCTTTCATTTTTATGTATTTATTTTTAAATAATTTATTTAAATGGAACAGCCCAGTAATAAAATAGTCAAATAGTTTTTTTTTGTGAGTTGATATAAATGCATTTTGATTACGTTAAATATGAATTTGAAATATAATATCGCTTCATTTACACAGATAATTATAAGATTTCTGCAGATGGATTTATTATAGTTTAGCTTTTGCATTCATCACATATCTGCACTGAAATCCTGACTGCTAATAATATTCCTATCAGGAAATATATTCCTGTTTGTGCAAAGATTTACCAAATTAAAAGCGTTTCTTTCTCCCCCCTCTCCTCCTCCTCCTCCTCCTCCTCCTCCTTCTCCTCCTCCTCCTCCTCCTCCTCCTCCTCCTCTGCAGGTGATGTTGACAAGAAACAGACGGACTTAGTGCTGGACAGCTTTGAGTATTTCCACGAGAAGAGCAAAGATAAGGAGGACGACCTCCACAAATCATACAACGACCGGTCGTACCTGAGCTCGGAGGAGTTGGGCCCCGGGGAGAGCCGCACTGGTGAGTACCAGCCCCCCCCCCCCCCCCCCCCCCCCCCCCCCGGTGCACGAACATTAAAACAGTAATTTGTTAGGACGGCACAAACAAGCTCTAACTAATAAAGAGGCTGCAGAGAGGAGCGTGCACACACTGAGGTATGTTTATCGTGGCACATGTTAGTAATTACCTATCTGACCCGCTCTGCTTCTGCAGACTTTGTTGCCGTGTTGACAGGAGCGACAGAATCATGGCTGCCCAGCGCTAACGGTGTTGCCAGAGCTCGGTTCTCTCTGACCAGAACTAGCCTGGCGTTCTCCGTCACATACCAGAGGTAAGACACAACCAAACGTCTACGTCCTTGGATTTCTTCTTTTTTTTTTTTTGCACCGCTCCTTAAACGTCAGTTTAGTTTTTACTCTTAAAGCGAGATTTATTTTTTATTCTATTGCAGCAGACACTTTAAACTCCAATTTAAAATGTGATGCAGTGTTCACTTTGAGTAATGCTAAGCTAACTAAGCTCCAGCGTAGAGTTGTGTGAAGGATCACAGCCCTCCCCTCTTTTATATTCAGCACTGAAATGTATTTATTTAGATTTGGGTAAAAAAAAAGCAAACTTCATATTGATTAAACTTCCGGTTTATACCAATAAACTTAACCGAGATACTTTTGTAGCTCTGCTTGATTTTAAAATCAGATTTCAAGCTTAGGTTTAATAAACTCTGAAGTAGCAAACGCAGCCTAAAAACATTTTAGGCATAAAAATGCATTAAATGATTTTTTTTTCTTTCTTTTCAGAATGGGCCGCCCCAGTAAGATAGTCTTCCTGGACTCAGACGGGAACGCTGCTTTTGAGTACAAAGTCCCCAAAGGACAGTCAGACATGGTGAGTAGACAATCATCCCTTCTTGCTTCCATTAGCGTTGTATTCAGTGTGTGTGTGTGTGTGTGTGTGTGTGTGTGTGTGTGTGTGTGTGTGTGTGTGTGTGTTTCCTGACAGAGAGAGATAAATGAAGTGCTGCTATGATGAATGCTCTCACTCAAACTCTGACTTTTTGTCCTCCCATAACTCACTCTGCGATAATAAACCATAAACACACTCGCACACACACACACACTCGCACACACACACACACACACACACACACACGGCGGTGATATTTCCTTTCTGCTTCATTGCCTCTTTCTAAACATCACAAACGGAGTCTGATTGCAGTAAACATCAACATGCACTCACTCGCTCACTCAAAAGGTTGCATCAGGGAGAAGCTGCCGTCAGGTCAAAGCTGCACTGAGTTTAATAAAAGGCCGATAATATCCTGATAAATCAGTAAACTGATATGTTGGTGTAACAGTAGGACCCGTGCACGCATGTCCACGTGCTCCCGTGGGTCACTACATCATTTCCTGCCAAAATATACACATTTCAGACCCCAACTTCTAAACACAGGTCCCAGAAATTGGCCTATTATTATTATTTTTAGATAAATGTCAGTGTCAAGCGCGAGAGGACCTTGGAGAAAACACTCCAACACAAAAAGGAACTGTGAAGGCGGGGGGGCGGACGGACGGGGGGGGGGGGGGGTGCGGGGACTTTGCTGCAGCAGAAGTTTCTGAGAGAGAATATTTCACATGTTACATCACTGCTAAGCAAGAGGAGCGAGAGTATCGCTAATTAAAATGGAGATTACCCCCGAACTGAAAGTTATGAGGTGGCGTCACGCGGCCACATTTCTTCCCTCCGCTCTCAGGGAGAAGTCGTGGCGTTATGTTCAGGTTTACAGCCGGGGGTTGATGCATTCAGCAGATGTGCATATGTTGTCTGTTTGTCTGTGCGCCTATGTGCTTTTCTGCATGAGCGAGAAATGAAAGGAAAATGTTTAAAAGATTACAGGTTTGAGTTCCACGTGCAACTGAGGAAATAATCGGCGACTATTTTTTGATAATCAATTAATTTTTCATTGCGAAAATGTTCAGAAAATGCTGTTTTCAGTGTCTGCAATGTAGAGATTTCTTCTTTTCTCAGTTTTCTATCATATTAAAGTGAATATCTTTGGGTTTTACATCATCTTTGACTTTGAGAAACCAAAAATTAACATTTTTTTCCCACTATTTTCTGACATTTTATCGCCAAAACGATGAATCACGTTTACCTGCTGCCCTATGTCCACGTGCAGTTCTGCAGCTTACCTTTCTGTGTGTGTGTCTGTGTGTGTGTGCAGATCTGCGGGGTTTGGAAGAACCTGGCGAAGCCTCTCATGCGACAGCTGCAGTCGGAGCAGATGCGCCTCAGCATGACCACATCGACGAGCCGGCAGGACGACGTGGAGGGGAAGATCATCAAACACAGGGCGCTGTTTGCCGGTGCGTGTGCACGCGGGACATTATAGCATTCGTTTTCCTCTTCATTTAGACATTTGTGTGTCTTTGTGTTTGTGTTGTAATACGCAGTAACCTCAATATTTACAAAGCAAACGGAATTGTATACGTTCTCATGTAAAGTTTGAAAAGCCTTGCGTGGATTAATGCGGCTAAAAAGTGCGGGCTTTGTTTACAGAGAAGTATTCGTGCAGAAGTCCCCGTGAGAGAACGCAGATACTCAGTCTGGTAACGTGCATGTGTCCCGTGTACAGAGACGTTCAGTTCCACGCTGACATCGGAGGAGGAGAACTTAGGCATGGGAGGCCTCGCCATGTTGACGCTGAGCGACACGGAGAACAACCTGCACTTCATCCTCATCCTCCAAGGCCTCATCAAACACAAAGATAAAGGTGAGAAGGAAGACGGAGAGGTTTCTCGCCCTTCGGCAAAACACCTGAGCACGTGTTCGTCCACGGAAACGCTTCTTCAAAGCTTCATCTTCCTAAATCTACTGTCTCTCTCTCTCCTCAGAGCCCATGTTGGTGCCAATCCGAGTTCAGCTCGTGTACCGGAAACACGTCCTGAGAGAGATCCGAGCCAACGTCACCTCTCACGTGAGTAACAACGCACGTTTACCCGCCGCGCTACAGCGCACGATGGGCTTACGACGCCTCGCCTCCGCGGGTTTACGAGACAGACACAAAAAAGACACAAAAAATGGGCCAAAACTACCGGTTATTCTATCGTTCTCAATCAATATATTCTGCCTTCTTGCAGAATTGCTGAATTGTTGTTATGGTCGTCCAGCCCAAAATAAAATGAACGTAAATGGAGGTCATTCCACTGAGAGATGTTCCCTCACGTCCCGCGACAGTAAAACTTTTTTTAATTTCACCGAGCACGCACACAACAAACAAAGTGCGTCATTAAACCGTCCGCTCGCCGACGTTCCCGAGCGTAACTGCACATTTTAGTTTGAATTAATATGCTAATTCTTTTGAAAACAACCCCATTATTCAGCACGAGATAAGTGGGAGGTTTCAGAGAAAAGCGCTGAGCGATAAATGGCGGGCGACCGGAGGAGGAGTGTTGTTGTTGGTGGGGAACATCTGACACGGCACACACACTCACACTCCCTCCTCACAGTCGGATGTGGTGACCGAACCACATCCTCGCGCTGTTGTCGTGGACGCTCTGATCACAGCTAACTACCCCAAGACATGACACGAGAAATGGATGGAGAGGAAGAGTGAGGGGAGACGGGGGGAGAAACAAGAGACGAGAGAAAGTGTGTGAGAGGAACTTTTTGCAGGATACAGATGTGAGCGAGGGATGAGAGACACAGAGGGAAAGAGTGGGGAGAGGATGGACTGTACACACTCCTCACACATGTCAGTGGTTAGTGGTCTGTGGGCTGAGATGGATAGAGAGAGGAAGGAGGCAGAAGGAGGATTGATGAAAGGCGGGTCTGTTTTTAATTCTGCCAGGAATTGCGCGAAGGGGCCGATGCGCCTTCTCTTTCGATGCCTAGCGGTGAGCGAGACCGTCCGTGACAAAGACGTGGAAAAGCTCGAGCTCGGCAAAAAAAAAAAAACGTTGCCACGCGAGCCGTCAAAGTGTCCCGGAGCTGGAGGCCGAACCCAAAAACGTCTGTGTCGCTTCAGCTGACTGACAGAGGCGTGCACACGGAAGTGTTTTTAAACGTCTTTTTTTTTTATTGGATCCGTAATCCTGACAGTGTTATCGCTCCGCCTGATTTACCAAACACCCACATGTATCCCTTTTGCACCTCACTCCCCTCTCGTTATTCCGTCTGTTCCTATAAGTCACCTTCCGTCTGTCCGGCTCCTCCTCCGCTGCCTCGCCGTTTTGGCTCCTCGCCGTGTGGATTTATGGCACATGTATATTTATATTGAACCTAGGCCCTGTAGTCATAAAAGTAAGATTTCTTCAACACGCTCGTACATCTGTCCTATTACTCCAACATTTTTCAACATCCTGACCCCCCCCCCTCCTCCTGGAGTCTAGTCTGCCTGCTTGAAATTAAACTTCTCTCAATATGAAACGTGTAAAGGCAATGCAAGCCATATTGTTGCCCCAGGTTTAAGTGTTTTTACGTAACATCGCAGGTTTCGGACTTTGTGATGTCTTTTTGATTAATCTTATCTTGAACGTTTCTTGGACGTGTGTTTTTCTCTCTGTGCTGATCTCATCTTTAGTTCATTTTTACTTGGAAACGTCTGTGTTTCGCCGGAAATAAGTCCGAGGTTCGGTTTCTCCGGTTACATGTCGGTGCTGTGCCGACATCACGTCAACAAGAACTTTACATCATAATAAGACCTTTTCATTTCTGGTAGTGAGAGCCGTGTATTTCAGGGTTCCCATGGAGCATTAACAGGTATTTAAAATGTCTTAAATCAAGCTTTTAAAAGAGCTAACTCTGCTAGCTAGCGGCGACGCGGGGAAGTGGGAAAAAAATGAGCTATTCTGCAGCATGCAACGTATACGAGGCTGTATTTTTGTGCAGGAAGTGTTTCAAACTCTGCACGATGGGAATCAAAGTGAGAAACACAAAACCTTTACAATAACCTTTTTTTTCTTCACTTTTTGTTATTGTCAAGTTGTAAATTCATTCCAAGAGCCATAAAAAAAAAGTGTTAAAAAGTCTTGTGTGTATTTTACGAACGAAACTTGGTTTTATGTTTATTCCCGTGTATGGAAACTCAAGCTCGTGGTTTTTCTCGCCGCAGGATCCGGACTTTGCGGAGGTGCTGACCGAGCTGAACAGCCGCGAGCTGTTCTGGTTGTCTCGCGGTCAGCTGGAAATCGCTGTGGCGACCGAGGGTCAGGATCCCAGACAGATCTCTGGGTTCATCACCGGCAGGAAATCCTGCGACAGTAAGTGTCCCAGCAGTCACATGCACGCAGACTTACTTCCTGTCTCTCTTCACCTTGTTCCTCGTTGTTTTTTCGTGCCAATTTCCGCTCCTTGCGTGCACACGGTCAACGGAAACTTTCGACTTCGCGGGAAATAACTCACCTTAGTGAGGCTTTCGGGGAAAAATCGTGGTTTGAGTTCAAATAACGAGCGTTTAAATACAGAAGTCACGTGACAAATAAGTCAACGTTGGGGTTGGAACAGCTACGGAAGCGGCGTCACTCAAGTGTGGACGTTATGCATGAATCCTGCAGTCTCCTGCGTTAACCATCCGCCCCGACGTCCTCCGTACGTGCATTGATGTTGTGGGATGCACACGGATTACAGTGCGTTACAGCCGGCGTGATCCCAGCGAGGTCGTACCAGCAACAAGCCGGTGCCAGTAAACTTGTTTTGCGCTGTCGTTCTCCTCTATAAATACTTTCTGTCTCCATCCAAGTCTTATCGCTGGGGGAAAACCGTGTTTATAGACCCGTTTGTTTGACTGCGTACGCATGTCAGCCTGTGTGTGTGTGTGTGTGTGTGTGTGTGTGTGAGAGACACACAGAAAGAGGTTGTTGGGAATGCTGTGTGTCGCACACACATGGTCTTTTCACGGGACGAATACTCGACCATCTAACATCAAGGTGTCCAGCGCTTTGACTAACACTTTTGAAAGACACGTTGATTGTCTCTGCACGCACAAATCCGTGCACGCAAATATGTAAAAGATGTTTTTTTTTCAGTCCAAGTTTTAACACACCGACACACGGCGGTGCTGCCAAGGTCACCGTCTGCTGGTGTTCCAGTGCTGTGATTAACAGCGTGACGTTATGTGTGAAGAATTCAAACCCAACACACTCTTCTCCCTCTCTTTCCTCCTCCTTTACTTTCCCGCTCTCCTTCCTTCACTTTCTCCCTTCATGCCTGCTGTCCTCTTTGTGTATTTTTGACGTCATTCCTCCTCTTCATGTCAATTTCAGGACTTTTCTCTTGCACTTTTCTCCTTCTTCTCTGTTACTCATTCCCTCCTGCCCTCTCAGCTCAATCTTTTTTAAGCCTGCTGCATTCAGCAAGGGTTACCTCATTGCAAGGCTTAACCTTCGGGTGTGTGTGTGTGTGTGTGTGACAGACAGCGCGAGCAACATGTAGGTTTTTGGCCGAAGGTCACGCACACAATTACGCGAGCGGACTCTTGATTAGCAGGTTCAATTGAATCTGTCCGTTCGATGCTAAGTTTTCCTGGTGATGGGACGACTTCACGTGGCTTCTATGAGCGTGCGCTTGCAGAACGTGAGGGAATGTAATGTCTTCCCCTTTCCTCGCCTTCCTTCAACCAACCAGCAATTGTGAACACGACAGAAATCATTGCCTCATCTCGCATGCTGTCGGGCTCTACTACAGCTCAGCAGGGGGAACTCCGCGGGGAGAAGCGATGGGTTTTTAGATAAGTCATTTATAAACGGAATGCGCTCTAAAGTGGATTTTTGATATTCATCTGTCTTTGTCTGGCTCAGCTATTCAGAGTGTGATGTCCAGCGGTGATGCATTGACCCCGGGGAAGACGGGCGGCGTGGGATCCGGCATCTTCAACCTCCACGATAACGGCACGCTGGACTACCAGGTACGGATTCAGATCGACTATACGCGACACGTAAATGTGCTGCAGGACTGAGAACGTTACGGCATAATGTTTGTTCTCGTATCTTGTTGGTGCAGTTCGCTGCGACCGTATTGATGATGTAGTGATATGCACAGTGACGCTCAAACATCCAAGTAAAGGAACCTTTCTCCCTCCAGGTTCAGGTCGCAGGCCTCACCAGCGAGTTCCTCGGCCTCACCATTGAGCTGAAGCCGCGGCGGCGAAACAAGCGGTCCGTGCTGTACGACCTGACGCCGGAGTACAACAAGGCCACGGGGCAGGCGCAGGGCAGCTGGAGCCGCCTGGAGGCGCGACACATCCACATGCTGCTGCAGAACGAGCTGTTCATCAACGTGGCCACGGCTCACAGCCAGGAGGGGGAGCTGAGGGGGCAGATACGGGCGCTGCTCTACAGCGGCCTGGAGGCTCCCAGACACGGTAGGGATCGCTCACGAAGTTCATAGAAAAACATGGGAAAAAAACCACGCTTTCTACACGTACCGTGCACACGCGGCTCCATTCAAGCGTCTCCTCTTCTTTCAGAGTTGCCCACGACCCTCGCCGGCCACTTTGTGTCCCCGCCGGTAAGAACCGGAGCCTCCGGCCACGCCTGGGTGTCGGTGGACAAACAGTGTCACCTGCATTATGAGATCGTAGTGACGGGTCTCAGCAAGGCCGACGACCTCACCGTGAACGCCCACCTGCACGGCCTCGCTGAGATCGGAGAAATTGACGACAGCAGCGCCACTCACAAGAGGCTGCTGACCGGCTTCTACGGCTCACAGGTACTTCAACACACACACACACACACATGCATGCAAATGCACGCTCGTACAGAAACGTACTCACACACTCTCCTCTCCTCCAGGCTCAGGGAGTGTTGAAAGACATCAGTGTTGAATTACTGCAACACCTGGACCAAGGAACTGCCTTCATCCAGGTCAGCACCAAGACGAACCCCCGAGGAGAAATACGAGGACGGGTACGTCAAGAAAAGCCACTTTAACGCCTCTTAAAATTCATTATTCAAATTCCAGCACTTTTCTTTGTCGAATAAATTCGGCTCAGGTTGGAGAGGTGCATTTTTCAGGTATATATAAATATAAATATATATATATATTATACGTATATACATGAAAATGTTACCCAACATTATTCATTTTATTCTCCCATAATGGACAGACATTTTAAGAGGTGCTGGTCCTCACATTAACTAATTCTTAGTCACAGAATTTATATTTTTTTGACGAGTATTTAAAGATAGTGAGTTCTACAGTAAATTGGGAGTGACATGTGAAACCTATGTCTTACGTGCATGACTCCATCACGAGCATGACATAACTTTTACTGCAGCTCTGTGACCCACAACTGACTTTTACAAGACGACCACTTTTACTTTTATCTTCTTTTTGTTTTTACGAGGACGTTTAGTACTTTTTAAAAGCAACTGCACTCTCAGCTTAACAAACTGCTGTTTTCATTGTAATTATCTCTCTATTTCCTCTCTGTTTTTTACTTATGCCTCCAAAAATCCAACTGTCTTTGTGGATTAATAAAGTTCTATTGAATTTAATTAAATTTAATAAACTATATTAGGCGTTTTTTTTTTTTTTTGGGTCTTTTTTTTAAATGTAGAATGCTAAAATGTTGACTCCAGTCAGAAAGTTCCTAAACATAAGATGCATTAATTAAATACATTTGTTTGTATTAGAAATAGTATAATTTATTATAATTTACATTATCATGAACTGGAAGCAATAACAAAAAAAAAAAAAAGCTAAATAAAGAAACAGCATTAAAAAACATGAGATAATAGGAAGAAGAAGAGTAGTACCGTCTGAGCGTGTGTGTGTGTGTGTGTGTGTGTGTGTGTGTGTGTGTGTGTGTGTGTGTGTGTGTGTGTGTGTGTGTGTGCCTTTTGTTAAAGAGTAAAAGTTTTATTAGGGTTCAGAAAGGCAGTAGCCCACAAACCAATGAGTTACTTTAGACTGCCTGGTGCCCACAGACAGGGATGACACACACACACACACACACACACACACACACACACACACACACACACACACACACACACACACACACACACAGCAGTAAGGTCCAGCTGTTTTAATAGCAAACATTTCCACACGTAAACAGCCATCTGCTGGGGGGCACAGAAACTTTCCACTTAGGAAGAATTAACAAGTCAGCTGGAGACGCAGGTGTGACTGACACATTTCTAATAACCTGCTTCTCTCTTTGCTTTCTCTGCATCCTTTCCCCACCTTTCCCCACCTTTCCCCACCTTTCCCCACCTTTCCCCCGCCCCGACATCCACCTCCCTCGTGCTGTGCTCTTGTTTTCCCTTCTTTCCGTCTCCTTCGCTCTGCAGGTCCATGTGCAGAACAACTGTGAGTTTGGCACCAGGGCGGAGGTGGAGGACACTGAGTTTGACGACCTCTTTGTGAAGGACCCCGAGGAGCTGAAGAAAGACCCCCATACCTGCTTCTTTGAGAACCAGCACCACGCTCATGGCTCCCGCTGGACTCCCAACTACGACAAGTGCTTCTCCTGCAGCTGCCAGGTAGAGACGGAGAACACACAGGCAGCAAAGAAACGTGTTTAGTTAAAAGAGCTTCATCCCTGTTGTCTGCATAAAGACAAAGACCGACAAAGACGAGCCGTATTAGTGTGCTGGCGTGTGAAAAAACAGCTGTTTTACAAGTTGCTTTTATGCACGTCCAGCGGTCATTTCCAAACAGGCTTTATTTGGATAAGCTGACCACATGTTGGGAAGCTAAATGGTTCTATTTCTGGCTGGTATATAGTGACATGTCTGACGAGCCGCTCGCCCTCTCAGATGCAGACTTCTTTAAAATGCCAGTTGATGTCAGACAAGAGCTGCCAGCTCCACCCAAAAGCCCCTGAACTTTCGGAAAAAGTACTACTTTTGGGGAGGGGGTAAAATAAAAAGCTTCTTAAAAGATTTCTCCTTCATCGACATGGATGCACGCTTTGGAACACGTGTTTCAGGAGACGCGTGTTAGGACTGAATATAGTTTGTCACAAATTAAAAACGTACTCATACGTCATCTTTCCGGATTGTTTCTGCAGAAGCGAACCGTCATCTGTGATCCAGTCATCTGCCCGGTGTTGACCTGCGCCCGCACCATCCAGCCCGAGGACAAGTGCTGTCCCATCTGTGACGGTGAGACAGACACGAGACATGTGAATGGATGGAATACGCCAGTATATATTCCAGTCCCTGGTTGTGAGACGGTTTTATTCTTTCAGGGTTTGCTCCCGAAAGAAATCATAAAGTTCGAAACTAACTCTGCCTTTGTGTCTCCATTTCCCTTTTTCCTGTTCAGAGAGCAAGGAGCCCAAGGACATGAAGGTTCCAGAGAGGGTGGACGAACATCCCGAGGGTAGGTGCTGCGTCTCCCGTCTGCCTCCGAAGGCTTTTTCTCTTGTACGCTGTCTCGTCTGTCTACATGTCTGCGCTGTATTTCTTTCATTGCCTTTTCCCCCCCTGAAGTTAAAAGCAAACGCTGAATCTTTCATGCATTTTCTTGCCGACTGTCCTCAGTAACCTCCTTTTTCTTTTCTCTCAGGTTGCTACTTTGAAGGAGACCAGAAGATGCACGCCCCCGGAACCACGTGGCATCCCTTTGTACCTCCCTTTGGCTACATTAAATGCGCTGTCTGCACATGCAAGGTAAATAAACATCAATAAACCCGCTCACAGGCTGGATTTACTTTCCCGAAATCCCTTAATGGATCATTCGTCTTGTATTGGACTGCGGAGGAGCTGAGGCGTACAGCGAACGCATTTCTCACAAGTTTCAGCCGTTAATGTGGAAAAAGCAATAGATCAGCTGCTAACCGGATGCTGCATTCTACCCAGGGATCTTCAGGAGAGGTGCACTGCGAGAAGGTGACGTGTCCGGTGTTGACCTGCACTCACCCCGTGAGACGCAACCCCTCCGACTGCTGCAAGGAGTGTCCGGAGGAGGAGAGGACTCCTGCAGGCCTGGAGCACAGCGACATGATGCAGGCGGATGGGCCGAGGCACTGCAAGTTTGGGAAGAGCTACTACCAGAACAGTGACAACTGGCACCCCTGGGTGCCGCTGGTGGGGGAGATGAAATGCATCAACTGCTGGTGTGATGTAAGTTTTGCGGCCGGCAAGAAAAGCGACCAAAGTCCCAACATTTTACTGAAATATAAATCTAATTGTTAGTTATGAAAAGCTCATTCACAGTTATTATTCTATCAAAGTTATTGAAATATATTCGGGATATTTGTGTACGATCGACTGACCAACTGTGAAAGTCGGTCGCTCGTTGTGAGCGTTTTAGCGTCTTTCAGCTCATTGTTTTGGTTCGTCTCTTCACAAACCGTCCATCTCTGGTCGTCCACAGCACGGTGTGACCAAGTGTCAGAGGAAGCAATGTCCAGTACTGACCTGCACCAACATCAGCCGCACAGAGGGCGTGTGCTGTCCTGAGTGCCTTGGTGAGCAGCGCACACACACACACACACACACACACACACACAGGCAGCATACTCTAGGTCCCTGCCTGACCAGAAATATCTAATGCAGTGAACGAAACGACTGGATCTTTGTTACATATTTGCTGAGTTGTGTATTCACATTACTTTATCAAACCTAGAGAAATCTGTCTTTTTATTCAAAGTTTCTTTCTGTTTCCTGTCATGGCGTCGTTTCTCCTTTGCGTTGTGGTCGTCGGCCAGAAGCTTCATTAACTGACTTTTTTATCCACTTTTAAGCCACTTTTTTTTGTGATACACTTTTTAGATTGTGGTCGTTTTTAACGCTACTTTCTCTATCTTCCTTCCCGATCTTAAGTTAAAGCAAACTTCATCGGCAGCCCATCAGAGAAACACGACATTGAGCGTTTTCCCCCGTTTTAGTCACCGGGTCCGTTTGTTTTGGAGGAAGAGGAGACCTCTGTGCATCATTTGATTACACAAGTGTGTTTAAAAAGTAGCTTTTTGGCACTAAGCTGGTTTTTTAAAACACGAACAATTTCTCTGTTCTCCATAGATTCCAAAGAGGAAGACGAGCTGGTGACAAAAGCTCCAGACAAAAGGCGAACCTGGAGACACTGATCTGTGTGGAGCCACACAAACAGCACCGGACCCCCCCCCCCCCCCATTTCCCCCCCCCCCTCCAAACCCAGAGCTGCACACTGGGTCCCTCCTCACCTCACACCCACCCTGTTATCAGCTTCAGGATTGTAATGAACAGAGAATAGCAGAGACGGAGACATAAATGAAAACAGAAATTTTCCAAAGACTCGTTAAATGAAGGGATGAAGCGATGAAGAGGACCAGACTTTACAAACCTTTCTGCTTCCTGCCTTCCATTTTTGCTGGAATTTTCTTTTTTTGCTCAGTTTTTTTTCCTTTTCTTCAGAAGAGCTCAACAGGACACATATGTAGAAATATAACGCAGCTGTTATGTTGTTGTTGTTGTTGATGGGATTCTCAGCTTTCGTTTTTTTAAGGGGCAACCTTTGGTAAGACTGTGTTTCATCGACAGGGCTTCTTCTTGAAGTGCAGCCATAGCTACTGTAGCTCTCACCGCTCTCACTGGAGAGAGAGGAAAGTGCTGCTTAACGTGTGAATGTGTGTGTGTGAGTGTGGTAGTGTGTGTTTGTTTTTTTTACCAGTAAAGAATAAAACTAATGAGAGATACAGAAACACAGTAAACGTCCCGAGTGGCAAAGCAGGGTTCGCAAACTACGGAAGCCCCGAGAGGCCAGTTCCTCACGTGCTCTGTTTTTGTTTTTGTAAGCACTTTGTAGCTGTGTTTTGATTGGTGCTATAAAAATAAAGTCTATTATTCTTTTTTCTGCATCTGTGTAACAGGGGGGGAAAAAATCATTTTGGAAAAAAAAAGAAAAAAGTGTAATACCCAATCTGACCACAAGAGGATGTGGCGCTAACTCAACTAAAATCATTTAAAATACATTTCTAAGTTACATAACTTGCTAACACTACATATATATATATATATATATATATATACCTTGTGTTTAGGGTGCAGGGAGAAACTAAAACTGAAACATTTAGAAAAACGATCCAAGCAAAACTTTAGTTGTTTTTTTTTCCCACCGAGCAAAACATTTGTTTCTCAGATGACGTTAAGGAATTTCTAAAGATTATCCCGGCAACTTGTTCTTAGACCGTGCACGCAGGAGAGAAAGCACGCGGCCTCTCAGGGCTTCCTTATATGAAACTGTGAGCGTGGAAAGCGTGTTGTCCCCCGCCGCTCCAGCCAGTCTGCAGCGCTGATTATCTGTCAGATTATATTCCATCAGGATCAAAAGCAGCTTGAAATGAATCAGCTGCTTGTTATTTCAGTGTATTTCCAATATGAGCTTTGCCTTCACCTCCTGTTGGTTTCAATGCTTCTCTGCTTTGGTTGTTCCTATTTCTGTATCTAATTAAGTAATATTTTCATGATTGTTTTTTTTTTTTTTTTCTATCATTGTTGTGTTTATGAATATGAAGCTGGTTTGTATTTTGTATTTATTGAATGGTGTAAAGACAAAATAAAAAATATGTTTTGTTGCGCAAAGAGAATAGCTGTGGGTTTGTGTTGGACGCTGTTTCCTTTTATATCTTTCATCGGTGGGATTTTACTCTTCTTTTCCTTCTCTTTGCTCACAGTTTTTAACTTTTGGAGCTGCGATTACAGGGACAACAAGTCAGATTTGCCCCAAACTTAATCTCTCTTTCCTTGTTTTATCCTCTCATCTCCTCACTTCCTCGTCATTTAATTTCCTGTTGTCTTTTCCCCCCATTTCTTGTCTTTTTTCAAACCATGCATCCTTTACTTCCTCCATTTTCCTTTCCGGATTTTCCCTTTCTTTCTTTCCTTTCATTTTCTTTTCTTTTTTCTTGCTTGCTTTCCTCCTCAGACAGTCACCACATGTGCTTGTCCCTTACATACCTCCACACACACACACACACACACACACACACACACACACACACACACAC
>CALSCE010009526.1:6729516-6732676 GCA_943593645.1 Bovichtus variegatus | reverse complement strand
TTTGACTCTAATGTGTAAACAAAATAAAACAAGAATTTTGATCCTGCTTTATCCAAAGTTCACATTTCTCCTCCGGAAATGTAGCAAATTAACACAAATTTAATAAGATAACGCTTCATTTGCATACTTAAACATAACATTTCAGAAAACTTTTAATACAAAAAATATTTTTCTTAATGTCAGTAATGAACTGGAGAAGTTTCATGCTGTTATCTCGTTTTTTAATTTGTTTACTCTATTCACCTGTAGTGTCTGCCCTGTAAATACGGTACATCCAGCGGGAATAAACCACAGAACTTCTTAAATGATTCCACGAGCTGGTGATGACTAATGTCCAGACGTAAAATATATTGAGATTCAAATGTTTTTTGCTCTTTATTCATCCACACCTTGACGCGTGTGAGACAGATGTTCCTCACATCTGCTGTGTGAGCTCCTGTCGGTGTCTGAACTGATTCACACAAGCCTCCCACAGGTAGCCTCGTCTCCCCCCCTGCGTCGTCCCCCCCCCCCACACACACACACACACACACACACTCCCCCAGCAGTGCGCACTCCACTCCCCAGCCCGCCGCACCCCGGCGTGTTCCGTCCGCTCCGGGCAGTGGAAGCCTCGCTCAGCTGTGCACATCTGGACCAGCGACGGGGCGAAGCGGTGCGTTTTTATTTCGCATCACCCGCATTGCAACACAGGAGCGATGCTGAGGAGCAACTCCCGCCTCCCTGCACAACCAGCAGCGAACAGAGAGATCAACACACCAGTCGTGCTCACTCACCGCATTTATAACATCTTTTTGACAGGATAACAGAGTGTGTGTTGTTTTTTTTTTTCTTTTTTTTTTTCTGATATTAAATTCGTCTTGGAAGTTGAGCTGTTGAGCGGATCTCTCAGCGGCGGCAGCCGGACTGCGCTGGTTGGCAGCACGCAGTCAAGTTCTCGTGGAGGACAAACTGTTGCTTTGAATCAAACTTTGCCTTCGAACTTGCTGGATTTTTGACCTGCCCCCCTCCCCTCCCTCCACTCCCCCCTCCTCCGGACACCTCGCGCTCTGAGGTGAGAGATGGAGAGCTGCAGGTGACTGACCGCTCACCGCCGTTTCAGGACGCCCGGACCCACTGGGGACACCCAGGGCCCCGGGGAGGATGGTGGGTAGGCTGTGTGTGTGTGTGTGTGTGTGTGTGTGTGTCACAGCATCATCTGCCTTTCATCCCCTAACGGCTGCATGTCGCCTCCAAGTCAACTCTCCTCACCCCATCCTCACCCAAAGCAGCCCATGCACACGCGGCCGCCCGCGCACGCCACGTCGGTCACGGTCCTGCTTATCACAAGACAGTTGCTCGACGTGATATCTGCGCATCGGCTGCGGGCTCTGCCGCCACAATGCGGCCCTTTGAGCGGCTCCGCGCTCACACACAGACCGTCTGTGTTCAAGCCGGCGAGTGATCATGTGCTTCTCACTCTCTCAGGAAATGGCAATCTACTCTAATGTGTGAAGCTTGCATCTTCGGGTCATGCCACACACACACACACACACACACACACACACACACACACACACACTGGCTGGAGGCGGTGTGATTTGGATTTCATAAAGTGGCATCAAAAGGCAAAGCGCTGGTCTGCAGCAGGAGCGCAGGACGTTATGGTAACACGTTGTCTGCGGGACAGCTACATGATGATGACTGGATTGTCCCACTAGAGGGCCCAGAGCTACCGACACACACTGAAGCTGTGTTTCAGCAGAACTTTGTGAATGATGTGTTTTTCAGTTATCCTTCAATTTGCCTCATGCACTCCTTAGACTCTTGGTTATTTCCCACAGCAGGCCTTTCATTGAACTCACCGTGACTTGTTGCATGCAGAGGTCCATGTATGGCTGTGACGCTGGTTGTCTGTGCGACTCTGGCGTCAACAGGAGTTGTTGCTCTGGGAGTTGTTGCTCGTGGAGTTGTTGCTCTGGGAGTTTGTCGATACTTCTGCTCACTTTAGTTGCAAAGCTCCTTCATCGTATTCCTAGATAATCCGTCACCCAGCCAGGGAGCTCCCATTGAGATACAAATCTCCTGGTCGTTCATCTACACGTCATTTCAAGTCGTCTTTCGATTAACTTAGACAATAATACAATATAATAATATGCTGTTTATTTCTGCTCACATCAATCAATGTGTTAGCCATCAAAGTGTTTTTTTTCCCAGCAGCCACAGTAGGGCTGCTATACGAAAGGATATTGAGAATAAAAAATAAATAAATTGTTTGCATGTTATATTTTAAACATCATAGAAGTTTTGCTTGTATTGTAATATTTAATGTGAGTATAAGAGTAGCGGCTTCTGCATGGACTATAGTCCCTTTTCTTTTCAAAACTGAGCAACAATTATTTTGCATTTTGCGTCATCACTAGATTTAAGTTTTCTCCGCAGTCTTGGAGTCTGGATTATATTATTCCTGGGCATTTTGAGAGGTGATTTATGTTATTAATCTATAACATATTAATTGTAAATATGTCTGTAGTGGAAGCTGGGAAGGAGATGACTGATTAAACAGAGAAGTCGCTACGAGCTCATTTTCACCCCCAGTATGATGAGCAGTGTTACAAACAGCATATCAGCAAATATATATAAAATATATTTCAAAATTCATCATATTTCTACCACAAGAGAGTGAACTATGCTGTAAAAAAAATTAAAAATTCCCACTTCAGGGTCTCTGCTCAGGATCCCTTCAGGTCAGAATGAGACAGGGGGACAATGTCCTCGTCCTGCCTCACGCTTCATACCGGGACAGCATTGCTCTCGTGCTTCCTCCGCTTCACTCTAACAGCACTTTTACTTTAGATTCTTCCCGTTAACGCTGCAGTTGACGTCTCAGTGTGAAACAATTCGGTGCGGAGGAGGGAAGCGAGCTGGCAAAGAGCTGCAGGGTTTTCTCGGGCATGAATCAGTCCAACGTATCCAGCAGACTAATAGAGTTGTCTCCCAGTAAATAACCGCAGAGTGTATCAGCGGACGTGCTGCCCAAAGGCATGTGATGGATTTTCCTTTAAAGTTCAGCATCAAACTTGCTGAGACAGGAAGAGAGGACGGCGTGATGTAGGGGTGGAGGCAAGATGGAGGCCAGTGGGGGACGAGGTGTCAGAGAGGGGTTAGATTGCTCCCAGGG
>CALSCE010009526.1:6714516-6724516 GCA_943593645.1 Bovichtus variegatus | reverse complement strand
ACAAAAATGTACAAAAAATGTACAAAAATGTACAAAAATTTACAAACATTTACAAAAATGTACAAAAATGTAAAAAAAATTTACAAAAATTTACAAAAATTTGCAAAAATTTGCAAAAATTTACAAAAATTTACAAAAATTTACAAATAGTCCAAAATGTTTTAAACCATATACTATATATGTACAAAACATGTAAAATAGGATGGGCTGAGATGGGGTAAGGTGCAATATTAAGGTGCAATATTCAACAAGATGAGGTGAAGTGCAGTATTTGGCAAAATAACAACATAAAAAAAAAAAAAGATTACCAAACCACACTAAGTATGAAGAGGGGCGTAAGATACATATGAACCTAAATATAAAGAATGAAGATGATGAAGATGATTGTGGGTAATGCAGGTGTTATGTAAAGCAAGTAAAATGTGTTTAATAAACATACAGTTAATACTGAAACCCTCGTGAGCCAGCAGCAGTCTGTGTGGTTTACATTATAATTAATTTCAACAGGTGTAATATTTCTATGCAGCAGGAAGTGTCTTTCAGTCATTTATAAAAATTTAAAAAACATGCGTAATCATATATGAGGTGTTGAGCGTGACACGCTTTTTGTTAACAGAACAACAAAGTCTCTGTGAACTTGTTTCCTTCAGCGACGAGTTTAATGCTTTTTGAGGTTGAAGAAGTGCTTTTGTTTTGTTTTTTGAGAGGCTGATATTTTTTAAAGCGGTTCTACATCTGTCTAAAACTAAACTCTTGTGTTGATGATCTCCTGTCGTTGTGCTGTCAGAACAAGGCTCAAGTTTCCATTAAAAACAGGCTGAATTTTCTTTAAGTTATCACATTATTCACAACAGGAAAACGATCTCATACAGGGGATCGGATTCTGCCATCTACACTATAGACAGGAACCAAATACAGAAACAGAAACTATAGATTGAATTGCTGCATTATTTTAAGACTTTGAGGACTGAGTCAGATATTCTGCCTTTTATACAAACGCATGAGTCATATAGCGATATCTATACCAGGTGGAGCGGGGAATCTTGCTGAAGGAGTTTAACTTGTTGTTATATATACAGTAACTTACCTTAAAGGACAGGCTCACATTTTACTATAATTCTGTTGAATACTGGCAATTATAATCCACACTTTGAGCTGCCGGCGGCACTCGAGGAGAAGTCAGGAGATGCTCCAAAGTCGGTAGGATGGACTGTAACTATCTGTACAAAATCTCAGTCCAATCCATCCCATAGTTATTGAGGTTATTTCGATCGACTTACCATGACTATAGAGAAGGAGTTTCCTACTGTAACTTTGGAAGATATCCACTTGATTTGTCACACATATTAGCTTCAGGATTTAGTTTAGTTTAGTTGTACAAAACTCCGATTTTGGTTTTTAGATTGTGAGCCAGGACGTCCCGGAGCTTCCAGAGGCTCAGTCTGCTGCTGCTTCTGCTGCTCATCATGGCCTGAATTATTCATTTTCTCCATGATGGATGGAGTCATGTGGTTCCCATGGGTCCTGTTACACAAAAAGTTCTTTTTAAATAACCTGATTAAAAGTATTATTTCGCAAGACATCCTGTGACTTCACAAATTCGATTTTTGATTTAATCTTTTTTGCACAAACCAGAAAGAGACAAATCCAAAATGAGATGGTTTCTGAGGGTAACTTACGTTTACCTACTGAAGAATGACCTTCTTTACTTCAGTGGATTGTATGTTCTCCTGATAGAATAAGCGTCTCTTGCCATCTTGAAATGGTTTTCACAGATGGAATTGGTAAGAATTGTGGTTTCAAACATTAATTTGCCAAAGCAAGCAGCCGTCCCATAAACCTACCGAGGTTCACTTCCTGCAGAAGTAGGAAACTTAACAGAAATCCTCCTGTGTTGCTGTTCAAATGCACACTTTATTTAATATAAATTGATTCTCACTTCACGTCACGTCCTTTGAGGTGTCATGTTAAAGTGCTGCACGGTGCAACGGAGCCAAAAAATCTCCCAGTGACACGTGAATGTGTTCGATGTCTGTGGTGTCATCGCTGCACCTTAAACCTCCACCTGCACAGACCGACTACACCTAGTTAACACACAGCTTACAGCTCAAGTGGGATTCACCTGGACCCACATGCACTGACGTACGCGCGTATACAACATGCTAAAAGCCCAAGATGCACACACACACACACACACACGTTTGTTGAACATGTACACAGAATGTGCTGACAGAAAAATAGACACACAGACTTATGTAAATACATATTTGCATAAGGAGGATACTGTGCGTGCTCGTGGATGTTGTAATCCATAATGGATGACAGGGCTGTAAATGTGTACTGGCCTCCACGTGTGCCCGGACACACTGTTCATCCACACTCTATCCTATTCTCTCCAAACGGTGCCGTGCACGTGTTGCTGTAAACCAGCAGAGTCTGTGCTTCTTCACTTTCAGGGTATTAAACACAACTGAGACATCATTAATGTTGAAACGCCTGCGCTTCTTTCTACCACGACTTCAAAATGTCTGCTGTGAAAAAGCTTTTTCGTGTGTCGTCTGAACTTGTTTTCAGTAAAATGCTTTGAAGCTTCATCTACCTGCTTTTGGATCCACACGACACTCTGCAGATCTAATACAAACTGCAATACAGTAGATTGAGTATCAGGTGAATTAGTCAAACTCAGGACTGCAACTGAGGGTTATCCTTATTATTGATAATAGTAATCGCTTGGTCTATAAAATATCAGAAAATTGTGAGAAATGTTCATCCCAGTTTCTTAAAGTCCAACGTTTGTCTTTAAATGTCTTGTTTTGTCACTTTAATCTGATATAAAACAGAGAAAAGCAGGAAATCTCCATATTTTTGAATCAGAAAACAAGCATTTTCTGACATTTTTGCACGAACGAGTTGCTGATTATTTGTCTGTCAATCAACTAAATTGTTGCAGCTCTTGTCATATATATAAATATTTATACAAACTAAACAATAGCAAGTAAATGCATGACAATTATGGGTTTATATAGCCTTCATCAGTCCAATTAATGCAATTAAATAAAGGTGAAATAAATCTAATTTGCTCAGAGATGCTGAGAGACGACTCTGGAATATCTGGTTCATCCCATAATTCCACTGTGGAGGACGACATCAGAGGCTTGTGGAGAATGTCATTGTCTCGTTTGCATCAGTGGTTTAATCTGCGCGTGTTTTGTGTGCACCTGCTGTATCTGGGGTGTCTGAATATATATATATATATATATATATATATATATAGATCCAACAAAAGGCCGCGTTGCAACATCGCCGGCTGCAAATTCTCTATTTGTCTGACAATATTATGATCGGCTTTGTGATGCTTTGATGCACATTTACAAATCCAGAAAATAGTTCCAGGATATTTGTGAGCTCTCCATATGGAGCGAGGAGGAGGAGGAGGAGGAGGTGGAAGCCCTCGGAGATGGCAAGTTCGATTTTTATTGCATACATGCATATTCAAAAAATGCACAGACAGAAAAATGAAAAGTGCCCGGGCTGAAACACACCACACGACTTGCTGTGGCAGAGACGAGCTTTGCATGAAACAAGCACGAGTATGCAAACAATACGTGTACTATGCACCAGCACACTTAAACAAACCAAGAATAAACAAATTAACTGGCGGAGGAGGAATTAGGACCATTTAAAGTTAGAAAAAGGTCAAAATAGAGCGAGGAAAGAGGAATAATAATATTACTGGTTAAAGGAAAGTGTGTGTGTGTGTGTGTGTTTCTGTGTGTTGATGGATAACGCATGAAAACGAATATGAAGACAAGACGTACCGTTTGAAAAGGAGAGTACTGTTGTGAGTAAAAGCCAGCTGTGAGACATGTGTTGAGAGTTGAAAGAAGAAGCTTTTTGAATTGATTCACCACACATCAGCTAGTTGTGTGAGACAGGAACAGAGCCTGAAGGAGGAAAAAGAGTTCATAGCAAACATACATGTAAATAAAAGGTTGTTTTCTACGTCCCATAATAAAAATGTCATTTAAAATACACATTTCTTTGTAGTTACAAGACATCTACATACTTCCTGTTCTTGCACACATGCAGTTTAAAGTGATAACTGTGAATTGAAGATTTTAAATATATTTTTGAATTAACGGGCCTGTGATTTGTAGACGAAAGCAACGTCTCATTTCAGGCCGGTGACCGTCGACTCTACGAGCGCTCGCTGAGCTTTGGTTGGTTCCCACGTGATATTATGCTAAAAGGCTAAAAGGCTAAAAGGCTGGCGCTACACGTGTCGGCTACAACGTCGTCATGAGTGGTTGATCCACGTAGAAGACATGCACCTACAGAAGCGCTGTCTCTGTACGTCAGAGCTCATCCTCGTACATGAAGGACGATAAGAGTTATTTTATCTCCCCCACAGCCCTGCGTGGCTGCCTGCTCGCTCCGCTAGCTGCCTGCTTAACAAGAGATGTTTCTTCCCCCCCAAAAAAAAGATGAAATTCCGCGGCTAAATCAATTAATTCCAATGGAAGACACAGAGAGACACACTTAATCCATTCCTTACACTTTTATTCTTGTATTTTTATCTCCACCAGGCATAAGCCTTGGGGGGGTCATGTGTTTGGTCGTGTGTGTGTGTGTGTGTCTGCAGCTAATCTCGCATACTGCTGGACCAATCACCCGAATGCTTTTTGTGCTGGTGCAGGACTCTGCCTCTTACGGTTGCAGTTGAAAACAACATTTCATTGACTGCTGTTTCCTCTAAACCAGCCGGTAGGTGTTCGACAGCTGCTTCGGTTTGAAAACCTCGTTTTCGCTACGAATTTGGAATTGTTCCTTTATTAGATTCGCAAGCGTGTGAGACGCGTTCTTCACTCGCAGGTCTCACGGCACAGGCCGAGCGCAGGGAAGCGTTTATTCACACGAGTCTGCGATGTTTTGCCCAATAGAAACACTACTTTGGTACCAGCTAGTCACTACATATTTTAGGGTTTTATCGTTATTTTATCATCTTAATTACTTATCGTCTGACATAGTTCTTTGATGTTATTGTTTCTGAGTGCATGTTTTCTCATTTATTGCTACTTATTTATTGATTTTGTCCCCTGTAATCCGGCAGGTTCAGTGTAAAATTATATATTAATTTAAGTGTCAATCCAGAAAAAGGGAAAACTACAGGCTGCAGAGGAAGCTTTGCTGCTTTGCTGCTTTGCTGCTCTACATTTTGAGATTCGGGCTGCAGACTGCTGAGGGTCTCAACTTTTTTTAAAAACTACAATTTAGAAAAAAATGACATTAACTTTCAAAAAATCCTTCAATTTTGAAAAAATGACCTTGATTTTGAAAAAATGACCTTAATTTTGAAAAAATTCTTTTTGATTTTGAAAAAATTTCCTTGATTTTGAAAAAATGACCTTAATTTTGAAAAAAATTCCTTAATTTTGAAAGAAATTCCTTAATTTTTAAAAAAATTCCTTAATTTTGAAAAAAAATCCTTAATTTTGAAAAGAATTACATTAATTGTGAAAAAATTACCTTAGTTTAAAAAAAAAAATTCTTCAAACCCAACTTTCAATAAAGCCTACAATAATTTTCAAAACAAATTACAATAATTTTCAAAAAATCCTTAAATTTTGAAAAAATGACCTTGATTTTGAGAAAATGACCTTAATTTTGAAAAAATTCTTTTTGATTTTGAAAAAATTACCTTAATTTTGAAAAAAAATCCTTAATTTTGAAAGAAATTCCTTAATTTTTAAAAAAATTCCTTAATTTTGAAAAGAATTACATTAATTTTGAAAAAATTACCTTAGTTTAAAAAAAAAAATTCTTCAAACCCAACTTTCAATAAAGCCTACAATAATTTTCAAAAAAAATTACAATAATTTTCAAAAAAAATTGCAATAATTTTCAAAAAAAATTACAATAATTTTCAAAAAATATTACATTAACTTCCAAAAAATCCATACATTTTGAAAAGATAACCTTAATTTTGAAAAAAATTAACTTAGTTTTGAAAAAATAACTTAATTTTGAAAGAATAACTTAATTTTGAAAAAAATACCTAATTTTGAAAAAAAATCCTAATTTTGAAAAAATTCCCTTGGTTTAATTTTTTTAATTTAATTTCATTTAAATAAAAAAATTCTTCAAACCCAACTTTCAATAAAACCTCCAATTTTTAAAAAAATTACCAACATTTTCAAAAAAAACAATTTTTTACTCAGATTTAAAAAAAATGAGGTTTAAATTAAATTAACTAAACTAAACTAAATTAAACTTAATCAAACTGAACGAAACTAAACTAAATTAAACTAAATTAAACTGAACTAAATTAAACTAAATTAAACGTAATTGAACTAAACTAAACTAAACTAAATAAAATAAGTAAGTAAAAAGGATTATTTTGGTGTGTGGTAAATTGAAATTAAAGGGTAAATATGCTAAATACCATGATGTACCTTGAATACATGTACATCTTACATGTACACCTCTGTAAGATGTTAGATGGGTCTAACACACACACACACTCACACACAAACACACACACACACACATTGATGATTTAATCGACAGATCTGGAAAGAATCATGCAAAAGCTCCGTTTTAAATCTTGTGTTTCCCAGAGATGTGCTCAGAAGTTTCTTGGAAATAAATAATTTAGCATGAAAAAAAAAACAGCATAAAATCAGCTCAAGAAATCTAAGTCGACTGAGACCAAAGGGAAAAATTAGTGAGAAGGAGAAGCCCTAAACTGTATTTATTATTCATTGTGTTATTTACACAACCTTATCATAAGTGTAGTTTGGACATGATATCATTAGTTCATTAACTTTCAAAAAGTCCTTCAATTTTGAAAAAAATACAATAATTTTCAAAAAAAAACTTCCATTTTGAAAAGTGAACTCAAAAAATGTTTTAAAACTCCAATTTTGAAAAATATTACATTAACTTTCAAAAAGTCCTTCAATTTTGAAAAGATAACCTTAGTTGTGAAAAAATAACTGAATTTTGAAAAAAATACCTAATTTTGAAAAAATTACCTAATTTTGAAAAGATAATCTTAGTTTTGAAAAAATAACTTAATTTTGAAAAAATAGCCTAATTTTAAAAAAATTAACTAATTTTTAAAAAAATACCTAATTTAGAATTTTTTTTTTATTTTATTAATTATATAATTATAATATATTATTAATTATATAATCAACAATTAGTGATAAGGAGAAGCCCTAAACTGTATTTATTATTCACTGTGTTATTTACACAACCTTATCATAAGTGTAGTTTGGACATGATATAATTAGTTCATTAACTTTCAAAAAGTCCTTAAATTTTGAAAAAATTACAATAATTTTCAAAAAAAACTTCCATTTTGAAAAGTGAACTCAAATTTTTTAAAACTCCAATTTTGAAAAATATTACATTAACTTTCAAAAAGTCCTTCAATTTTGAAAAGATAACCTTAGTTTTGAAAAAGTAACTTAATTTTGAAAAAAAATACCTAATTTTGAAAAGATAACCTCATTTTGAAAAGATAACCTTAGTTTTGAAAAAATAACTTAATTTTTGAAAAAATAACCTAATTTTGAAAAGATAACCTCATTTTGAAAAGATAACCTTAGTTTTGAAAAAGTAACTTAATTTTGAAAAAATTACCTGATTTTGAAAAATATTACACTAACTTTCAAAAAGTCCTTCAATTCTGAAAAGATAACCTTAGTTTTGAAAAAATAACCTAATTTTGAAAAAATAACTTAATTTTGAAAAAATAACTTAATTTTGAAAAAATAACCTAATTTTGAAAAGATTATTATTTTATTAATTATATAATTATGATATATTATTAATTATATAATCAACAATTAGTGAGAAGGAGAAGCCCTAAACTGTATTTATTATTCACTGTGTTATTTACACAACCTTATCATAAGTGTAGTTTGGACATGATATCATTAGTTCATTAACTTTCAAAAAGTCCTTAAATTTTGAAAAAATTACAATAATTTCCAAAAAAAACTTCCATTTTGAAAAGTGAACTCAACTTTTTTAAAACTCCGATTTTAAAAAATATTACATTAACTTTCAAAAAGTCCTTAAATTTTGAAAAGATAACCTTAGTTTTGAAAAAGTAACTTAATTTTGAAAAAAAATACCTAATTTTGAAAAGATAACCTCATTTTGAAAAGATAACCTTAGTTTTGAAAAAATAACTTAATTTTTGAAAAAATAACCTAATTTTGAAAAAATAGCTTCATTTTGAAAAAAATAACTAATTTTGAAAAGATTATTATTTTATTAATTATATAATTATAATATATTATTAATTATATAATCAACAATTAGTGAGAAGGAGAAGCCCTAAACTGTATTTATTATTCATTGTTATTTACACAACCTTATCATAAGTGTAGTTTGAACATGATATCATTAGTTCATCAACTTTCAAAAAGTCCTTAAATTTTGAAAAAATTACAATAATTTTCAAAAAAAACTTCCATTTTGAAAGGTGAACTCAAATTTTTTAAAACTCCAATTTTGAAAAATATTACATTAACTTTCAAAAAGTCCTTCAATTTTGAAAAGATAACCTTAGTTTTGAAAAAAATAACCTAATTATGAAAAAATAACTTAATTTTGAAAAAAATAACCTAATTATGAAAAAATAACCTAATTTTGAAAAAAATACAAAATTTTGAAAAAAATACAAAATTTTGAAAAAAATACAAAATTTTGAAAAAATTTTTATTTTATTAATTATATAATATATTATTAATTATATAGCCCTAAACTGTATTTATTATTCACTGTGTGATTTACACAACCTTATCATAAGTGTAGTTTGAACATGATATAATTAGTTCATTAACTTTCAAAAAGTCCTTAAATTTTGAAAAAATTACAATAATTTTCAAAAAAAACTTCCATTTTGAAAAGTGAACTCAAATTTTTTAAAACTCCAATTTTGAAAAATATTACATTAACTTTCATAAAGTCTTTCAATTTTGAAAAGATAACCTTAGTTTTGAAAAAATAACTTAATTTTGAAAAAATAACCTAATTTTGAAAAGATAACTTAATTTTGAAAAAATAACCTAATTTTGAAAAGATAACCTTAGTTTTGAAAAAATAACTTAATTTTGAAAAAATAACCTAATTTTGAAAAAATAACCTAATTCTGAAAAAAATACCTCATTTTGAAAAGATTATTATTTTACTAATTATATAATTATAATATATTATTAATTATATAATCAACAATTAGTGATAAGGAGAAGCCCTAAACTGTATTTATTATTCACTGTGTTATTTACACAACCTTATCATAAGTGTAGTTTGGACATGATATCATTAGTTCATTAACTTTCAAAAAGTCCTTCAATTTTGAAAAGATTACAATAATTTTCAAAAAATCTTCCATTTTGAAAAGTGAACTCAAATTTTTTAAAACTCCAATTTTGAAAAATATTACATTAATTTTCAAAAAGTCCTTCAATTTTGAAAAGATAACCTTAGTTTTGAAAAAATAACTTAATTTTGAAAAAATAACCTAATTTTGAAAAAATAACCTAATTTTGAAAAGATAACCTAATTTTGAAAAAATAACCTAATTTTGAAAAAATAACCTAATTTTGAAAAAATTATTATTTTATTAATTATATAATTAACAATTAGTGAGAAGGAGAAGCCCTAAACTGTATTTATTATACAACGTGTTATTTACACAACCTTATCATAAGTGTAGTTTGGACATGATATAATTAGTTCATTAACTTTCAAAAAGTCCTTACATTTTGAAAAAATTACAATAATTTCCAAAAAAAACTTCCATTTTGAAAAGTGAACAAAAATTTTTTAAAACTCCGATTTTGAAAAATATTACATTAACTTTCAAAAAGTCCTTCAATTTTGAAAAAATAACTGAATTTTGAAAAAAATACCTAATTTTGAAAAGATAACTTAATTTTTGAAAAAATAACCTAATTTTGAAAAAATAACCTAATTTTGAAAA
>CALSCE010009526.1:6597502-6612673 GCA_943593645.1 Bovichtus variegatus | reverse complement strand
AGTAGTAGAAGCTGAAGTAGTGGTAGATGAAATGCTACTGCTTGACTGAATGTGGGCAGTGCAATGGCCCCCTCTAGTGTACTTAGGACGGTGACACTATATTATACTAATATAAATCACTTACATACTATACTAAGTCACATTCTCTGTATTTCTTTTAGGATTTGTTTAGTTTGCATTCTACAACTGAACATGTAGAAATGGTTTGTATTTAATATACTGATTCCAATATAGTTTAGACTCAATCTATCTAAATTAGATCTACTTATACTATAGTTTACTTATAATAAATACTATAGTATACGTATACTATACTTTACCCAGTTTCCCCCCCGGGGATCAATAAAGTATTTCTGCTTTTGATTATAGATCAATGAAAATAAATACATAACAGATTCAGATTCCTGGCAATGTGTACAGGCAACTTTTTGACCTTTATGTTAGGAAATAAAATGTATAGAAAATATGAGCGGTTAATGGAAAGAATACAATATGAAATATCCAAAAAATACAAATTAAGAGATTTTTTTGAGCATTAAGGGACTTTTGATGTTACAGCAGCAGAAAGATAAACTAAGAGGTAAGAAAACAGATAAAGAATTATTTAAATGGAAGGAATAAAACATAAATTAAATAAAACTACAATACATACACTACAATATCTTAGGCTGTATAGTACAAGTGTATTGTGAAAAATAAATCTTAAAGGGACAGTTCATCCCAAAAATCTAAAATATATTTTTCTTAGTGATATAAGTAATTAAATTATTCTGTAATTTGTCTGTTCTTTGTGTATTGTATTGTAGCTCAATAGTTTACATTGTTAGTATGTAAATTACTTTTTGAGTTTTTTTAGTTTGGTCCCTTTTCCACTGTAAACACGTTGCACACTTAAATAATTTGCATGAAATTAAAGTGTTGAATTGGGACAAAAGGAGATGAAATCCTGCAAACACCTCTACAACAACAGGTTTGCACACGAGGGTATTTGTAAACCATTTAAAACCCGTTAGCAGACGCAGATAAATACCACAGAAGAAGTGTATTTAAAAACCTTTTGCAGATGGCTTCGAATGGCATTCCAGCGATATCCACAAGCCATCCAGCAGATGTCATTTCTTCAGTAAATGTCATGCGAAGACGATGCAAACCTCCCGCTTCTTCATCTCCAGCCTGTTCTTTTGTGTTGATGTGTGGAGCTGCAGGAGCTCGGGGGTCCGACAGGGCGTGTAGAAAGACCCTGGACATGAAAAACATTCACATTTAGCACAAATACAACACTGACTTTTAGAACATGCAGATTAAAAACTATTACTAACAGATGATCTTTAAAAAGGAGTGGAGGGGCTGCAGCGATGTAAGAACTTACTTCAGGGTCGTTGGCGTTTAGCCATAAAAACATTGTTTTATTTGTTCTCCTGCATTCAAAGACTAATTCAAAACTCCCAAAAGAAGCTTTGATTGTAAAACAAAATGACATTCGGTGCAGAGCTACTTTAAACTTTTATTTATTTATTTATTTTTTTAAATTACGCAGGTTCATGTTCGGTCGAGCCTTGTTTTTTTTTAAACATGAGCATTTTAGCATTGCTCTAAAGCTAGCATGGCCATGGTTAGCAAGCCTGTTAGCATGGTAACATGCTCATGGTTAGCATGCAGTGTTCCCCCTCTAAGTTAAGACTGTTAGCATGCTAGCATGACCATGGTTAGCAAGCCTGTTAGCATGCTCATGGTTAGCATGCACAGTGTTCACCCTCTAAGTTGAGCCTGTTAGCCTGCTAGCATGCTCATGGTTAGCATGCACAGTGTTCACCCTCTAAGCTGAGCCTGTTAGCATGCTAGCATGCTCATGTTTAGCATTCACAGTGTTCACCCTCTAAGTTAAGACTGTTAGCATGCGAACATTTGACAATACATCCAATAGTTGTTGAGAAATTTCACTCAAAACCAAAAATGGTCGACTTCACAAGATAACAACTCAATCATCACCGGTCAGGATGCATCATATGTGGAAAAAGAATTAAAAAAAGACAAAGAATCACCGAAGATCAGCTGGATTCATCATCTATGGAGCTCGAAAACTTGAAGCAAATGTTACATTAATCCATCCAACCAACAAACTTGCAATCCAAATCAGATATTTCTGTGCATCGATTATTGTAATCTCTAAATTGCTAGCACTGCTTAAAAAAAACAAAAAACAAGTGCATCATCTCACTCTTTCCTCATCTTGTTGTGTAAAGACTTTGAGAAAATAAACAAATAAATAAATAAATAAATAAAGGCTTTTTTCAGCTCAGATCTGACGTGTATTCTTCAGATTAAAAGCGCACACTTGATCAAAACATGCCGATCCAAATGTGCAGGAATGTCAGTAACCTCAACTCCACTATAGACGAACTATAACAAGCTGAAGTGCACAGTGGCCGCCTGGCCGCTTACCTACTCACAGTACCCTGTGCAAATATACTTTGGAGGGATTACATGGAGAGGAATGATAGGTGACGCAACAGTGTGAAAATGTCATCTGAAAACGGGGGCCAGCTGACCGTCAGAGATAAGGAAGCAGGGACGGAGCAGGTGTCGTAACAAGGGAGATAAGCTGATAGGGCCGGTCTGAAAAGATGGCCTGGCTCTGGGAGAGGTCACACAGAGGTCAAGCTACAGCCTGCAGATCTACCGCGAAGCGCTAAAACGTGGCTCCAAAAGTCTGTGGGCTTCTGGAACAGAATCCACTGCTTGCGAATGTTAGAAGTAAAACGCCTCGTTTCCTCAAAGCTGTGTGTGTGTGCAAGTCCATTCAGCCAGTCAGCTCCTT
Source organism: Bovichtus variegatus (assembly GCA_943593645.1). Classification (NCBI taxonomy): domain Eukaryota; kingdom Metazoa; phylum Chordata; class Actinopteri; order Perciformes; family Bovichtidae; genus Bovichtus; species Bovichtus variegatus. Next base: position 6,609,855 of record CALSCE010009526.1, on the reverse strand, counting down.
TCACTAACTTCTTCTTCCTTTTTTTGGTCCAGATTTGCTTTGAATTCTTGAAGAAAAGAGGAATAAAAAAGCTTTTTTTGCAGCAGATATCAGATGCACTGTATGCCACAGGAAGTTAGCATGACATGTATGTGTACAGCATTTTTATTCCTATAAAATGAGTTTTTCCTTTTAAGTGCTTCTGCTTCCCCCGACAAAGAAAGCAGTGATACAAGACGGCTTTTTAAAGACAGCAGACGTCAGCATCAGTGGTTTTTGTGCGTCGCTGCTTAAGAACGCAGCTTTATTTGCAGGAGGCTCCAGCTGCTCTGACCTGCATGAGAGGAACCTGGAGCACAAGACAAACACGCACACTGGACTCTTTATCTTACCTTTTTATTTCAGATATAGTGATTGCATGGAATGTATTACTGCATCACTGCTATATATCTAACTCCATCCCTCCAGGATGCAAATAGATCTGCTCAAAATGCAACAAAAAGGTTGTTTTTTTTTCAACATATGGAGCAAAATAAAAGAATCTGCATATTTGAAACCATAGCATCCCATTGCAGTCGGTCAAATCCTGTGTGTGGAAACCTCGACAGGATGAAAGATTTCGAGCTTTGCAGGATCTTTGTGTGTTTTTTGGCTGTTTGTCGCTCTGAAAACTTCCCCAACGACTCATGTAACCCAGTAGTGACGGTTGGAGGACGGCCAAGTTTTTCTGGAGTTCCCCAAGAAGCCCAGCGTCTGTGTGCAGCGTGAGAAACAAACTCAGAAACAACTTTAAACGCAGGCCTCCGGTCTATTCAACATCTTCATCACAGTTTGATTTAAATCATTTATACATAAAATTAGTACCTTCACAATTCAAGAAAGCTGTTAAATATTTATTTTTATCCGTGCAACCTTAATATAATTGATCATTTTTATTTTATTTGTAATTATTTGTGTGTTTTCTTCTTTTCTAACAGATTAAGCAACCTGACAACCCGACTCGTGACATTTTATATTATATTCAATGCATAACAATAACTGTAGTTAACCCAAATAGTCACTGCAATAACTGCAGGTTTGTGTAAAAGGAGCGATTTTGAGCAATTATTTCCTGTGAATATCGCATCAGATTTGTTTTTCCCTTCGTCTCATTAAGTTGTTATATTTTTAACAATCACACATACTTATTCGTCTTCTTTTTTGTTTTTTTATTCAACAAATTAAATGTTCTTCTCCCCGACGCTTGGACATTGTTTTATTAGCTCTTTGGTTGTTTTAATTTCGTACTTTTAATGCAGGAAGGGGATGTAAATACAGCAGCTTGTGTTCAAGTCTTATCCTGTGACATTTAAAAAAAAAAGTGATATCTTCAAAAAAATTAAATAACTTAATTTGGTTTACTTCACAGAAATTAATAAAATTCTGAGATAAAGTCCAACTGTATATATATATAAAATAAAAAATAAAAAGTTGTTTTACACCCCTAAAAAAATGAATAAGGCTGGAAACCAGTGGATTGTGCCCTGATCAAGCTCAGAGGGTTTTGTTTTTGCACCTCTGTTATTTATGGATATATTCATTTGTATTGTTTTTTTGCATGTGCAAACAAATAATACAAATAAAAAAAAAACTCAGCAACTACAGCCCCCATGACTTTAGAATAGATGCCTAATGTTGAATTGTTTAAGAAAAATTTTCCTATCCTGACAAATACATTTTTCTTTTTTATGAATTGAAATTAAATACATTTTTTTCACCTGTTTTTCAGTCAAACTATTTAGATCAGACTTGGACCAGAATTGTTTTTCCATAGAAAAAAACCCAAAAAAAAACACCATTAGGACAAAAAAAATAAAAATCCCCCGAAAAAAAGCCGAGCCGCACATAAAACAGAATAAAGTCCAACCGTGCAGAACTTTCTGTGAACGAGCTGCGCTTGTGCCGCGGCCGGTAAACGTGCCACTGGAGAGATCAGCGAACGTAGTATTTAGGATCCAAACACTCTTCACAAAAGCACGAGTTTTTTCTTTTATTGGCAACGATCTTTATTATCTCTTCCAGTTTTGGATGTGAAAAGAGGCATTAATTTTACTTTAATTAAATATCTTTTTAATAAAGTAAAGCAAAAAAGTATTTACAAATTTTCAATTAAATTGTAATCAATGACTTGGGTTGGATAATTACAAGCACCTTCTGCCGGCTGAGGAGAGAAAAATATAAATACAGGGATAAAGACTGCCTTTTGTTTCAGAGGAGGGGGAAATTACATGGCAAATACGTTAGCATTTTTTCTTTGAAAAAAACAAAAAAACAAACCATTTATATATTTACAGAACTCTCCTGAAATGCGTTTCCACTCGTGGAAGCAGAAAAGGCCTTAGGATTCGAACTGTTGAACTTTTACTTAAAGTCCTTTTTCAATAAAGGTGGATTTCTGTCTGTACTTTTTTTTTTTTTTTCAATAACGTTATTTTATCTTTTAAAAAATCCGACAAACTGCTTTGTAGGAGGGCGCGGACGTGAGCACTCCCTTTCTCAGTCCACAGTTTGTTTCTGAAGCGCAGGAAACAAGTAGAACAGACACATGGGAGGGTATATCAGGGAGGGGGGGGTTCAGGGTGGGGTTGTGGGGCGTCAGGGAAGCATCATCACCCCCCCAGCAGCAAAAATGGTCAAAGTTCATTTCCCCGCTCCTCGTAAAGTCTGCGTGAAATCCTCGGGAGTCCACGACAGTTACTTTAACTCCCGTCTGCAGAGTCCGTCAGACAGCTCTCGCCAACTCTTCTTTGTAGTTTTCTATTTTTTTTTTTATTTTTTATTATAAAACGTTCACTCCAACCATTCAACACCGGAAGAAGAAAAAAAAAAAAAAAAAAAAAAAGAAACGAAAAAAAGAGAAAAGAAAAAAAAAAGCTAGCCGTCTTCATAAGCGCCTCATGTAGATCGAACACCGCGCACGTGACACGCCGACGTCGCCGCGTCCACGTGATAAAGGATGAAGTCATCAAAAATATAGATGTGAACAGCCTTTTAAAGTTATTTTTTTTTTTACGTTTTTTTTTTTTTTTTTTTAACATCTGTCATTAAGCAAAGTGTCTTGAATAGTGTTGCCGTGGCGAGGACGAGCCGTTTTGAAAAACAGGAGATAAACTTTAAAAAATAAAAAATAAAATACTGAAGGAAAAGGCATCGTCTCCCACGGCGTGCAACGCTTCTCTCTCGTATCTACTCTCTCTATTTAATCCTGTATTTATTATTTATTTCAAAAAAGACATTCAGTTGCGCAAGGAAAAACAAGAAACCAAAAGAAACCAACAAAAAAAAAAAAATAATAATAATATGATCGAATGTTCGATCCATAATACAATCTCTCCCAGTTGAAGAATTTTTTTCTTGCTTTTTTTTTTCTGTTTATGCAGAAGGATTTTGCCGATTCAGGGCTTTCTGAATCGTCCACAGAACGTTGTTCCGCTCAGGGATCGTCTCCGAGCGTCCAACCAGCTCCGAGGGACCCCCGGCGCTCCGAGGGACCCCCTAGCTGTTGTCGGACTCGTCCTCGTCCTCGGCCTCGCGGAGCCAAGTGAAGAAGGCGGTGACGGACTTGAGGGCCACGCCCTTGCCCTGCTGCTCGGCGGGGTCTTTGCTAGACTCCCACTTGTAGAAGGCCTCCTCTTTGATCACGTCCTCGTCGTAGAGACTGTCAAAGAACATCCGCAGCAGATCTGGAGGGAGACGGTCACAACATGTCAGGACAATTTAAAACTAAATTTAAAACCAGTTGCACGTCCAAAAGCTTCAGAACTGATCAGAACTCACGTCCGAAAAGTAGTTTTTACTGCATTATTTTTTGCAGAACAACATAAAGATCAAATAAAAACTTATCCGGTTTTTGTCAGCTGTTAATGATTAAAAAGTCAATAATTGTGGATCAGGTTATAATAATAATATAAATAATATGAGGCTGATGTCAGAAGGATGCAGGACTAACTGTGGACGGACAGACGGGCTGCAACTAATGATTATTATAAATATCGATTAATCTGCCGATTATTTTCTCGATTTTATTATTTGGTCGATAAAATGTCAGAACAATTGTAAAAAAATAAATAAAAAATAAATAAATAAAAATGTCCATCCCAGTTATCAAAGTCCAATTTGATGTCTTTAAATGTATAAAAAAAAACAAATATATTCAATTTAATATGTCATAAAACAGAGAAAAGCAGGAAATCTCCATATTTGAGAGGCTGAAACTCACAAAAAATAAATTTTTGCATAAAAAAATGACTTCAACAATTAACTGATAATCAAAAAAGCTCAGCCGTCGCACACACACACACACACACACACACACACACACACACACACACACACGGTCTCTGAAAGTGTTAAGAAACATGAAACATCAGCAGCCACTCACTGGCAGGTTGCTCCAGCTGCACCATCAGCGCCTGCAGGGCGTACAGCGCCTGCAGCTCCTTCTGCTCGTCCGTCAGGTATTTCTGCAACACCTTGGCCCTCTTTTTGATCTGCTCGCTGGCCACCTTGTTGGGGTTCTCGTCTGCAGTTTAGAAAACACTTCATTAGGACTCGAACGGCGTAGTTCAGGAGTTAGGATCGACTTTTCTACGACTGTCAGTGAACCCGCGGGTCTGTTTTAAAGTGCTCGATATGCAAAGTGGCTCACAGAGGATTGCTGACTGGCAGACGCAGGTCATCAGAGCTCTGACCAGCATGTTGGAGGAGGTCTGCTGCTCGTCCAGGTTGGCCTACACACACAGACAAGTTCGTTTACATGTATACATATATTACACGCATGCAGAAAACTGGAGGCAAAATGAGAACAGCAAACAAAAGTAAATATACACACATTAGATTACGATCAGCAGCCAATAAATGTGCTGAACCCCAGAGTTATTACACATTCAGTGTGTCTCAGGTTCAGTATCTCGGGTTTAATGACTTATATTTAGGTTATAAAAGAACCCAACACCCTGCCGGCGGGTGCGAAAGGCATGTTTTCTTTGAAAAATCGCCAAAATTATACCATTTATCACAGCCTTCCATTAAGAAACGTCACCAAATCGAAGTTTAAATTTGTGATATTTCATCAAAATCACTTTATTTTACATGTCTCGTTTAAAAACTTGCAAAAAATAAAGCAGTTTGCACTTATTAGATCCTGTAAAAAACATTAAATTCTGCACTTCTCAGCTCAACTGGGAAGAGACTCGGCTGAGAGCAGAAGAAAAAAGAATTAAAAAGATTAAAAAATTCAGTGAAACTTGGACTGAACTGCAGGCTGTTTGCACCGAGAGGAGAGCTTGTAAAAATATAATTAGTTTCATATATTTAGCATGTGGAGCCCACGCTTTTCTCTTAATATTTATCACACTTGTGGAGACACAGACTAAGATTCAGTGCTTTTCCAATTTTTGTAAAACAAATTAAGAAATGTAACTTGTGTTTTTTTTATGATTTATGGTATTATAACCGTTACACTTGCACAGAATAAACGTTTGAGGCATCTGTGCTTCTCGCCACGGTTGTGCTGTTTCCATAGAGGTGCAGGACGAGGCCACGGTGAGTAAAATGTGACCTCTGGTTAACTCCCTAACAGCCTTTAAAGTTCTGGAAGTCTTAAAAAGAAAAATGTCTTGCATGCTGTCAAGCAGCGCTGCACCCTAAGGAAAAAAAAAAAGAAAACTTTCCCCCTGCAAAAACTGAGCATTGTAGTCAGATTTGGTCTGAATAGCACAGTCATGACTTATATTTTGCATATTAATAACACAACATAAGGTCATGCTCTTGACACAGGAGGAGAAGAAAGTAATACATTGAGTTTGAGACCAAATGGAAATGAAGATGGAAGAATATTCTACATGTCCCACGAGCGGGAATACAAACCTCAATCCAGTCAAAGATCCTCTGGTTGTCGGCCTTGTCCTGGATCAGCCGCTCCAGCTGTTTGGTCAGCTCTGCGGAGCTCAGCTCCTCCTTCTGGCTCTCCTCCGACTCCACACCCAGCGTGAACTCCACGTTCTAGCAGCGGCAGACAGAAACGGGCTTTATCCTCATCTTTTCAACACGCTACGTCTAACTCACTGCACTTCACAGTCAGGACGACAAACAAGAACTGAAAACAAACTGGCATTTAACTCAGTGTGCACGCTGCTGCAGAAAGAAGTACTTTTTAAAAAGCACTGTTTGTTTTCATTTTCAAGGATTTCACTCCAAGCAAATGATTCATTTTCAAAAAAATAAATCTTTTATCAAAAACATAAATAAATTATCTCTCTTAAAATTAGTCATGTACATAGTCAATCAACCAATTTAAATGTTGTAGTGAAGCACTGTTTGTGGCTCGAATATTAAAAACACAGCAGTCAATGAACGTGTCCTTGAACAAGCAGAGAAATCTCCATATTTAACAGGCGAAAAAAACCTGCATTTTCTGCCATTTTTGCATGAAAAATTACTTTAACGATCAACAGTCAATAAAATGTTTATTTATTTAAATTGTATGTAGCTGCAGACAGATACGTAGTTCTAATAAGTGCTTGAAAAACGGGGTAAAAAAAATCTCTTTTTTGTAATTTAATAGCACGTTAAAGCAGTAGCGAGCCCCTGCCTCCCTATACCAGCCAACTTTATTTATAACATTCAGAGACGCACGAGGACAAAGAGTTGACTCTTTGGTTAAGGAACCTTTGGTAAAGGTTAAGGAAAGAAAGGCAGAGCATGACCAACAAAACTGTGGTCAAAATATACAATATATATATATATACACAATAATATACAAATATAAAAAAGACATGCGTTTCATTTGAATGTAAAAAGGACTTTTTTAAAGGGTCTGTTTTCAAGCTAATACCAACTCTTCCCCCTTCAAGCACCTTGTTGCAGTTTTCTGTCCTGTCAATTCGTGTTTAATTTTCTATTAATTGTGAGAATATTGTAGTCAATGTCCTCACCTTTTCTGTCACAAACTTGTTGACGTCGACGTCCTCGGGGAGGAAGTCTTTCCACCGGAGGCCGGACTCCCTCCACATGGCGCCCGCCTTTTTATGGCTCTAATGAGGGAGACACAAAATGACATCATATAATATAAAGCAGCACTCAAAAACCCCTTAGCTTCCAGAGGAAAATACAATATAATCTGAATTATAATTGATCATTTCTCACCATTTCTTTGCAGAGCAGCGTGAGGATCTGCACCAGCAGGACTCCAGCTTGGCCCAGTGGGTTCAACGGCTTTGAAATCTCCCTGGAAATACAAAAAACAGAGGTAAGACATGCAAACAAAATGATGTTTTCCTCTTGCGTATTTGCCAGTAAAAGCTGGGGCTGACCTGAAGAGTTCCCCCATGGGGATGCCTCCCTCGTGCAGCATGGGAGTGATCAGTTCTGCCAGGTACAGCCAGATGTGGGGGATGTCTATCGCCATGTCTTCTGCCACTTCCAGGATTTCCTGAAGCCTGAGGAAACACAGTCAACGTTTAAAAAAAAAAAAGGATGGAGAACAAATTCAAAAGTGCTCAACGGATAGAAAGACTAAGGGATGAGGCAGCACACTGCTTTAGGGTAAGCAGAGGGGTTTAAATAGTCTTCAAATTCAGCTTTACGGAATAAAATGGGACTTTTTAAAGAGGCGAAAACCAGCATTTCCTTATTTTAGAAAACCTGCTGTTGATGACTTTGGAAACTTTGTGCATTAAGAGAGAAAATGTAAACACATTTAAATGTAAATGCATCAATCTGATGCACTTTGAGAGCCAAGATTTGTGCTCTAGTTAACTATTTAATGATAAACTCATTTGAGATGACACAGAAAGAAAGAAAGAAAGTCGCACTGCCTCCCTGAATCAGTTCCCATTGGATAGATTTTGCATTTTATCGACACACAAACTTTTACACCTCAGCCAAGCTTGAAAACTTTTTGGGGATATTTACTTTTTTTTCCATTTTATGCGTTTTTTTAATGCGAAAACTGTAAATGCGCATCAAATCTCTAGTTCCACGTGCCAGCTGCCTCGAGGAAGTGCAACGGTAATTAACCTTGAGCTGTATCCCAAACTATGCCGTGTTTGGGTCCTTGAATTTGAGGGAATTGGGCCTGGAAAGTCCTTGAATTTGACGTTTCAGAAGATAACCCTGCCATACGTGTTCTGTGAGGCTCCACACTGACCCATTATAGTACTGCTGCGTCGGGAGGATGTCGGCTTTGACGAGCTGATGCAGGAGCAGGCCCATGTGCTCCCTGGCGATGGTGCTGCGCTCCAGCGTCGACTCCAGCCCGCTTTGTACGAACACAAAGAGCAGCTGAGTGCTGTTCATCTCCTGCACGCACTGCAGAGCCTCCTGCAGGGACAGAGACGCACACGCACAGCGTTGCAAGGCTGGAAGTGGCTGATGGCTACTTTTACAAGAAAAAAAACGGATTGTGTTTGGCGTCTTTTTGCTTCTCGGGGTTTACCTTCATGTCGTTGATATGGAGGTACTCCTCGATGATCGCTGTGGACTTCTTGCTCAGCTCTTCCTCCGTCAGGGCAGGCTTGGCGGAGGTCGGGGGAGGTGGGGGGGTGGCTGTCTCCCGCTTCACTGTTTATACACAAAATAAAAAAAAAAGAAATCTAAATTTCCGAGCAAAAGCACACAGCTTTCATGTTGTAGAATATGAAGTAAAGTATGTAGTTCAGTACGTAGACGGCGTCCAAAAATGGGTTTTCAATTATATTTTCAGACGGGCTAAACCATTTCTCAGACGAATAACACACAATTAACTTATCGGTTCGTTGATTTATTCGACAGATCTGTAAAACCCAGAGTTTCTCCACAAAGAATCGCGTAAAAGCTCCACTTTAAAATCTCCCGTTTCTTCAAAAATAACATATTAAGCATGAAAAAATGACTAATTGACAAAAGGGACAAAACGTTGACACATTACATTTAACTAAACCACTAAATTCTACAACTTTTACAAAACTTTCAAAGATTTTACTAATAACTTTTACAGATTCTGAAAGTCTGACTTTTCCAGGTTTTCCCATGACCGTGGGAACTCTGGGAAACGCAGTTTAAATGCCCCGCCACCTACCGTCCTCTTTGCTCCTGGCTCTCTCTCGGCTGCCTCTGTCGTCTGTCATGCTCGCTACCCGGCGGACAGGATCGGCCGAGCCGCGCTGCTCCCTCTCCCGGCTCCGCTCCTCGTTCTCCCGACTGAAGCTGCGCTTGGTGACCTGCAGTCGGTTTCGATCGCGATCGTCCCGCCGATCATCCCGTCTGTCGAACCGGTCGCTGCCGCGCCCAGAGCGGTCGAAGCGGTCGCTGCGCTCTCGACTCGAGCTGTTTCTGCAGGAGGACAGGGCGGAGTCAGCAAAAGAAAACAAAGATTCTGGCTGAATGCTCTGAAAAAGGGGGCTTCGCTTCCCCGCTCCGCACCTCTGAGGAACTCGTCTGTCCGAGTCCAGGGAAGAAGAGCTGGAGGAGGACGCCGGCTGCTGTAAGGCTGAGAACCTGTTCACGGTGCTGGTGGCTGGACGGCCGCCTGACTCTGAGCCTGGGGAGGAAAATACACGACACAGCACATGTTGAGTTTCAGCTTCGAGGTGCTCACATAAATATTTATCACCTCCGACAAGGAGGTTATGTTTTTGACTCCCCAAAACGATTCACACGATTTTCATGAAACTGAGTAGAAGGATCATTACAGTTTTGAGCAAATTCGGATCACGTGGACAAACAAAGTCAGATTTTTGCTGCATCATGTGGTGTCGGAATAACCAGAAAAATAAAACACATATTCTATGTAGTGCCTAAAGTGGGAAGAACGACTTTCCACCGTTGACCTTGGGCGGAGGTCTGCGCTTCCTGCATGTAGTTACTTGATCTAAATCACACGAGTCTGGGAAACCCACCAGATTCTGCAGGTTTGGCGGTGGTGCCTCCGCTGCTGCCCTTCCCCCAGCTCCCCCACGTGCCTTTACCGCCCGGGGCAAGCAACTGATTGTTGAAGTCAAGAACTGGAGTCTGAAAGAAGAAGAAAAAATTGTCTTAAACTGAAACAAAAACAAAAAAAAACACGATTTGCTTTTACAAAAAAAACTCAACGTAAATTTATTTCGCTTTTAGTTGTTTTTTTGGCAGTAATACAACACGACAGAATAAAGAAAACGCAAGATGTGTGAAGCACAGAAATTTAACAAACTTTACATTTTAGGAGATGGCGCTATGTCTTCACAATTAATCCGTTTGTTTTCCACAGTCTAGTCTTGCAGAAGAACAAGATTTAAATATCGTAGCAGATCAATTTAACTAAGCCGAGTGTGGGAGTAGTTATTTATAAAAAACATAAGATTTAAACATTATGACCATTCCTACACAGTGGTCCCAACATGTGTTTGTGCACATGTACATACGTGAGACTTTAGATTGTTATAAAGTTTTGTTTTTGTTCTAAACTGAAATAAAAACTATTCACAGCAGGTGAAAGCTTCTCTTCTACCTTGGTGATTTTGCTAAGGCGAGACGTGTCAATAGGTCGGTTCTTGGAGATGGGCACTGTGTTCCAGCCCTCGTCCTGGGGGGGATTACCACGGCCCGGGGTGTGAGGGCCCCCACGGCCCCCGCGACCTCCTCCGTCCATCCTGCCTCCATGGCCTCCACCCGGCTCCTTCTTGGAGATGAGGGCTTGCTGCACCTTCATATGCTCCCTGTGCTCCTCCAGCTCAGCGTCTTTGTGGATCTGTTCGATGGTCTTGGGGCCCTGCTCGCCTCGCCGGGGCACCCATGTGTTCTGGGATGGGGGGGGGGAGAGAGATCGTGAGTACAGGGCAGAGCCGAGTGATGACATTGACAAATAAAAACGGTCATAAAAAGTTAAATTCTTCTTGATTTTGTGTGATTTTTTCCCTAATTCCTACTACACAATTTACATTTTTTAAAGAATATATAACAGTATTAATGCTGACAAACTTTTATAACTATGGTTTTTATTATATAGTTTATTTTTGGTCAAAGATATTCCATAATATCCTTTCACTATACTGTAATTCAAGTGGTACTCCAGGATTGCGTCGCACTTTATCCACAGATTTTTCCGATTGGATTTTGGATTATTGCAGAAAATAAGCTCGGTGACAAACAAATGTTCATGACACTCACGACACATTTTGCTCATCGAGATAATCTTCACAAATGATTTCATGATTTATGAAGCGTAAATGTAGTCGGCAGAAATAAAGCGCTAACGTTAGGCTATAAACGAACTACGACCACGGTCGCACAGCTTTTAGTCGTCTCATTTATTCACTAGTTGGCGACACGTAAAATCTTATTTTGAAAAACTCGTCGACTTCTAGACGAGGGAAACAGGAAGTGCAAAAAAAATGCACTAATTTCCAGGTTTTAGGACTCATTCCACCACTGAATCAAACTTTCTCCATCTAAAAATGGACGTGAAGGTGCATAGGGATTTGAACAGCCAATAGGAACGCTCCCTGAAATGATCCGTGATTGGTTAAAGTCTCCCATCGCAGGCTCGATTTTTTTAAAGCCCGATAACAGAGCCAGGATGAGGTGCCGAGGTCGAGATTCTCGCTCCGTCCCCTTGAATTACAACATGCTGAGAGGCGATTATGGAATCTTTGCCCAATGACGGCAGAAATAAAGCGCCGACCCCGGCTTTAACGTTGGCTTTTTCCCTGGAAAGTAAAGAACAAAGTGCGTGTTTCACAGTTACATCGGAGCTGATGTTGGCGTGTAAACACACAGACGACAGCAGGTTTGTGTAACACTGTGTGGGCGGGAGCAGAACTACAGCATTCCTTCACAGAAATAAGCTTCAACAACACTGGCTTTAAAACACAACTTTAAAAAAAAAATAAAAATTCTTGGAAATGACCACGAGACACAAATAAATGGAAATATTGGAGACTCTTTTGAAAGACAAAAGTAGAACTAAAAGAAAAGAGAGATGGAAGGATTTACGTGTGTCGTCTTAGACTACGGCACATTCAAGAGCTGAGGAAGTGTGTGTATCGCACCACACACACACTCGCACAATACGTCCGACAATAAGACGCATGACATGAGAATATTACACCGCTCACCCCACATTTAAAACACATATTTTTCCTCTTAGTGTTGGAGGTAGATTAATATAACTTAACTTATAACTGATCTTAGAGAGACATTTTATTCACATCTGGAGTGATATTTAAAAAGACCAATTTTCCCGCAAAAAAACCTAGAAGTTTATGTATATTTTTGTCCAACACGATATTAGACTAAATGAGATCGTTGAATCGAGGAGGGGAGTAAGTGAGGGGCGAGGAGAGAGGAGGCGAGGAGAGAGGAGGCGAGGAGAGAGGAGG
>CALSCE010009526.1:6566132-6582502 GCA_943593645.1 Bovichtus variegatus | reverse complement strand
TTGTGAAAGCGGGAAAAATCCATAAATTAGCCGCGTCATTGTATAAAGCGCGAGGTTCAAAGTGTGGGAAAAAAGTAGCGGCTTATAGTCCGGAAATTACGGTATGTTGCACAAAATAACCTCTTACGTCTCTGCAGAAATGAGATCTTCAATAAAAATAATAACTGCATGAACTAATATCATCTTAATACACATGCAGGTAATAATATACCACTAAAAAGAAGAAAAAAAACACAACTGCAAGTATTTTTTAATGCAAAAATGTCAGAAAAAGCTGTATTCAGCCTCTCGAATGTGAAGGTTTCCAGGTTTTTACTGTTTCATATCATATTAAAGTGAATATCTTTGGGTGTTGGACTAACCAAACAAGACATTTAAAGGACTTTGAGAAACCAGGATGGACATTTTCCACTATTTTCTGACATTTAGAAACCAAACAATGAAATAAAATCGATAAAATAATCGTTACTTGCAGCCCTACTGATAAACCAGGCAGCTGAAGTGAAATATGAATATCGAAATGATTTGCTGGCTTGACGCGGCACCGTGCACTCACCTGGTCGAACCGGCGCCGGTGCAGCAGCAGCTGTGACGCTCTCGCCGTTGGCCTGCAGCGCGGCTGTACTTTCTGATCCCGATGTCTGTTGGGAGTAAAGTAAACTTTGACCTTAGTGGCGAGGACAATTCTTCCACTCGACTAGGAGAGAAAAACTAAATTTCACTTTGCTGGATATATGAACCACATGTCAGAACTCAAAGATTGATTTTGACAGGTTCTAGTGTAACACGTGGACGAGAACCGGCAATCTGCAGCATTCCTCATAAAGTAGTAACAGATGGACGGCGCAGGAAAGTACATTCTTACAAATACTTTAAGTGCTATAATGGACTAAGCTGACATTTACACTAGGGCTGCACAGTTTGAGGTAAATATGCATATTGTAAAAAAATAATAATTATATTGCAATATTACTTTGGATAATTAAAAGGATATTAAAGAGCTGCTTTCAGTATACTGCTAAAATACAGTAAATTACTTGTTGAATTAAAAACAATTAAAAAGGAACAACATTATTATATTGAGCGATTTGAATATTGAACAAAAAAGGTCAAATAAAAAAACGTTTTAGTTACATTTTAAAGTGTTGTTTTCTGCTGATACGCTCAACTAACTTCCTGCTATCACAGTCTTTCACAACCTGTTTATCGTGCATGTTGACCTAAAAAAATAAAAAAATTATAATTTGGTGCAGCCCTACTTACACTGTAGGAAGTATTACAAACATATGACAGTCACACAGTCATTTCGCTGAAGAGTCTAAAAATAAAAGTGAAACGCTAACAGTGTGCTGGGACTGTGGTGTTGCAGCTCACCTGTGGTGGTGTTGGGGTAGAGCCACTGCGGCCCCCTGACATAATCTCCTCTGTAATGTCTCGACCTCCTTGGTTAGGGTCTCTTATTCTGATCTATGGAGGAGACGGACCAGAGGTTGAGAACACAAGTGATTGCAGAAAGACAGAAGAAATCTGTATGCGAGGATAAGCACATCCACACTAAAAAGGGTTAAAATGATTCAGGGTGAGGACAGCAGCATGTCAGAGAAGAGTTGCCTTCCCATGATGCAACGCCTACAGTCGTCAGCCCTTTCCGTGACTCGCTAGCAGCCTTTTGATTCAATGAAAGCTTCATTTCTCACATTGTGAACACTGCGGGCACACAAAATCCAAACTCTAACCGCTATGCAAATTCCTCTGCTGCAGACTGTGCTTCCGCCAGTTAGTCACCAGCAGAGCCGTGTCTGACTGAGCGAGAATCAAGCGGAGAAACTTCACCTCAAACTGTCAAAGATATTACACTGCTTGTGTAAGTTATTTTGACTCTCACGAAGGCAAAGCACAATCAGGCAGAAAACAGAAGACTTTGCTGTGTACACACACACACACATAACACTCAGGCATGAGGGGGGCCGAGTAAAACTTCTGATCACTTACTTTACGACTGCCCATACATTACGAACATGTTTTCTCTTTTCCTCTCACTCGCACTCTACATACCTACTTTAGGAAGTGAGAGCTGTCATGGAGCTGGTAGGAGCCACAGCGCTGCTAAAACTAAGTGACGTACACAGTCGCTGGACAAGGATTCAACTGGAAAAAGTTAACAGTGAGCAGCTACCGTACTGCTGCTCACTGGGCCTACTCTGGACTTAAACAACAATATATTTGCAACTGACCTTTCACTGGCTCTTCTCTCTCGGAGCATTACAAACCCAAGCGGGCCTCTCTCATCCTGGGGCTGGAGTTGCAGCAAACTCTGGGCTGGACTTTAAACTCCACAAAGCAGGATGGCCGGTGGACGTAGCCGGTCAAGTTTTTTTGATTTTTTTTTTATCTCAGCATAACTCGCACACATCCAGGCTGTGATAGCAGGCCAGCAGAAGAGTACAGAGCAGGGCTGGGCCTGACTGTCAGTAAGCTAGCTAGCAACTTGAATCACTCTCTCTCTCTCATACCCTGAACAGAACAGGGAGGGAGGAAAGAGAAAAAAAAAAAAAAAAAAAAAAAAAAGAGAGAGAGAGAGGATAAACCGACTGGCCTTGTAAAGCTATGGTATTGGAATGCGCAACCCCTCCCACTGAGACCAACAGACAGTTAAAGGGGCCGGAGAGTAAAGGAGGGGCAGGGTAGGAGGGAATGGGAGGGTTTCCAGGAAGGGAGAAAAAAAAAAAGTTAGCGTTATCAAATGAGCTGCAGCTAGCAGAAGAAACTCCCCCTTTTCCTCATTCTCTCTGTCTGCTCGGTCATCCTGCACACTCAAGTCGCTCGTCGCATTTTTCTCTCTCTCTCTCTCTCTCTCTTCAGGCTCACCCCTTTTGAGGGAAGAGGAAACCAGCACGGGAGGAAAAGGAGGAGGAGTGGGCTGCCACAGCAGCAAAGGAAGGCTGGTTGGTTAGCCCTTCCGGCTCAGAAGGGGGAGGAGACCGGTGGCCACGTGGAGCTGAGCTATGTGCTGACATGTCCTTCACCCCCCTCCCCTCTGGTTTTTCTCTCTCTGACACACAGCCAGATGAAGAGCAAAAGAGTAGGAAAAACAGGGGATTTGCAAAGCTACAACTTTTGCATGTAACCAGGTACTAAAAAGGGCAAACATTTGGTAAATGGTGGCAGTTTAAAAGATGAAAATCCAGACAGTTAAAGCACCAACTCTCTCTCTCTCTCTCTATCTGACTTATATGCAACTACATAAAGCTTGAGCACCTTTGGGCAGTGAAACAGCCTTGCGGTTCAAAGCACACCGTCCTGTAAATAGAAAGTCACAGATTGCCCACACTAGAGCCGCTGTGTCCTGTTGACGTGTCCTTTAACAGACACCAAATATGTACCTACTTTCTCAAAGAGCATCACGCTCAAAAACCAAGGCAAAGCTTGAGGCGTGTGCACACACAAATTCCTTTTCATAGTCTCATGGCTGAAGTAACTCACTCAAGCAGTGCGGATGCATGCGCGTGACAGAGATATTGATTGTGCACGGGGCCTTGTGGCGTGTGTTATACCATCTGCCGGGGGCCCATGGGAAAGGGCCAAAGTCCACCACAGGGGACCACTGCTGATAAGCAGCCAAGTCCCCCAGCAAGAGAGACCAGACATCATGCAAGTCTTGCAGCAAAGTCCCAACATTGGACACAAACAACATTTTCCTGGTGATACATTAAGGGATTGACACTAGACTAAGCCTTAATATATGTTGATTTCTAAACAGAAATTGTAATTTAGATCAGTGCGGCCGAGAAACCCATACAAACTGTGGCAAAAGCTCAGCCCTAAGCACAACTAGTTTACTAAATAAACAAGTTTTAGAAGAGAAAACAAAGCTTAGAGCCACTAGGTTGTGCCTCTCATGTTTACATTTGCACAGATGATTTAGGTATTTGTCGCTGGATAGAAGAGTAAAAGGAATCTGGAAATGTCAAAAAAAAAAAAAACATTTTTAACTTTTCAAATGAAACCAGCGTCACAGAAGTGCCAAATGTTAAAAACTATGATTAGAGGCACAAACTGGGGCTACAGTTCACAGCGAGCTACCACATACCAGACGAGGGCCATCTTGGAGAGCAACAAGGAAACACTAGACATACTGTGGAGCTGGGGAATATGTCGCACAGCAGCTTACTCTTTCAGCACACCAAGTTAAGGTCAAGTTCACCACTATCTGTTTCAATCAGTAAACTGGACTCAAGACTGACTAGAATCACATTCAGACAGATTACAGCGCCTCCGACAGGATGCATTATCTCAGAAAAACATAAAAAAAAACCACTTATTTGTTCATAGTTCTACACGGGAGTTGCTAAGTAAACAGCTTTAACACTGAAAAGGTCAATTCAAAAGAAATAATTGCCTACTGTGACTTTAATGTGAAGTTAGACCATTCAGAAAAATATCATTTTGTTCCATTTGGTAATGTGTTACAAGGGTTTTAAGCTGTAGTATTATATTGGTGTGTCATTCATTTTAACCAACCTACGTAAATCTGCCTGGTTTACATTTGTAACAATGAACTCCCATGATGCATCTTGGCCGAATCAAAAAGGAACTGAGAGGTTTCGGACTAAATTTGCAAATTTAAGATTTGGTCCAAAATAAAAGATTTTCTCAACCTCAACAAAACAACAGTGGTTTGTATTGTTTAAATCTCAAATTAAAAACGTTTTATATGCCAATAAAGTCACTCAAAACAGCACAATATAAACAGGATCTGCAGCCAAATCATCTTAGTGTGGCTCTGGAAGTCCAATCATTTACCCTGTGAGATTTCACCTCAGTGATGTTGCAGAAGAGACTTTCTGAATTCACGTTCCCTCTACATCCTTGTTCCCAGGTGGAAACTCAAGAGGTCCCATATTTAAGTATATTTTACTTAAAATAAAAAAAGGTACCAACCAAAAACAAAACTACCTGGTGAAACTGTTTGTTTTGTTCTGCAACAGCAGAATATTTTTATATATTCAGCTTTTTTTTTTCCTCTTTTACACATTTATTTTATGATATATTTTTACTTTTTTCCAATATTTACCCTTATTTTTGTTTTTACTGTGTTTATGTATGCACCAAAGCAAATTCCTTGGATGTGAAATTGGCAATAAACTGAATTCTGATGCCGATTCTGGTTCCATTTCTTACTGTAGGGACTCAACAGGTAACATTTACAGAAACAAACTTCAACTGTGTTTTGACAAACATGAGGGCGAGTCGGATGTTCAGAAGCGACGCGCCGCTGCTGCTCATTGACTTTCCTCAGTGTAAAGTTTACAGATGAGGGATTGTTTGTGTGTACACGTTTCATGTGCATGTCGCAGCAAACAGATAAGACTGTTGCACCATCACAAAATACTGTACATAGCAGAGATCAAAACCTTCTTTTATCAATCAAAATCCCAAAGATTTGTTTGGCTCCGACGCTGCAATGTCACCGAGCCGTATTATCCGATGCCTGCGTAGATGCATCTGAAGAAATATCAGAGGAACCGTGTGTTTATCACACGGTAGATGTTTGGGGCTGGAAATTACTGATACGTAGAAAAACACAGATAAGATTTATTCAGATGGAAATAAGATAAAAATAGATAAAGTCCTGACCGACACCGTTCACAGATCTTGTTCAAACGGCTGATAACAAAAGTTTCCATTTTAGAGGATTAGTTTTTTTTTGAGTCTGTGTTACTTTCCTATTAGTGTTTCCACCATTTTTAACAAAAAAAAAACAGTTACTTGTGGTGAGCTAGGGCTGGGTGGTGTGGCTTATTAATAATATGTTGATATTTTTATGCTATCCAGCGAAATACAATACATATCTCGATATTTTCTCTAAAATAACACGATGCGTATGATCATCACCAGCGTGATTATTCTTTGAAACTCATCTGAACACGCTGAGGTGGTGTTCTGTCATTTTGAAGTCATATTGGTCTTTGGAAATGTATTCTTTATTATTAAGTTTGACTAATTATTCACACAATTGAAACTCAATTTTTCTCTGAAATACGGTTTTCAGAAGGTATTTTTTATTTTATTTATCATTTACTTTATTGATTATTTAATATTTAGTTTCATCAATTAGTTTATTTCTTTTTATTTATTATTGACAGACTTGACATTTTTGAATTATTGAATGCCAATCACGTACACCGGAAGGTCGCTTTTATTTTGAAGTCAGTCCTTGGTCGCTTTTATTTTGAAGTCAGTTCTTACACGCTCTTACCGTAATACCTAGTATATACGTGTACCGCAAAACTACCGCAGAATTAAAGTTGACTGTTATCATAACATTTGCTTATCTACCGTATTGAAATAAATAAGTGTGTGAGTTACACAGACAGGAGCGCCTACACTATACGTTAAATTATTATCATAGGACATTTAAAAGCTTTAAAAAGTATTTTCTTTATTTAGGAGTTAATTTATCATGCTATAGTGCTTCTAACATGTTATAGTTAGATGCTTTTTAGGTTTATAATACATTTTTATGATAATAATTCTATTCTCATTCCTTTAAGGGTCAATGTAATTACTGATAATAATAATATTAATAATAATAATACTTAATAATAAGTAAAAATAAATAAATACATTTCTCTGAGAGAAAAAATGAAGCAACAATTAATATTTGTACTTGATGTTTGTGGTATAGTCATTTATGTAGAACAACAGAGTATATTTGATATGTCGGCCCCTTGGTGAGATTATAAATCACAAGTAGGTAATCCTGAACCAGACATCCATTCTGAAATAAGCCATTAAAAAGACATTTTGTGCAGCAGCACGGCGACTCTACCTGTTTGCGTTCCCGTTTGGTGGGGATGTGTTGGGGAGGCTGAGGTGGTGGTTGTTGCTGTTGGGGAGCTGGGTTCATAATGACGGGCGCCGCCTGCACCGAGGGGGTGAACTGAGGCTGGGCGGGGTAGTAGGCCCCTGCTGTGGATGAGGCAGAGAGAAGAACGTAAACCAACACATACTGACCTGATCCTACAGCTATAACTTGACACAAACACATCAGCCTGTTGCACACAGACACGCAGGACACACACACACACACACTTGACAGCACGTAGCTAGTTTTTACACAATGGCATTACGTTAGGCTACTTTGAGGCAGTTAGGAAAGCTGCATCTAAAGTGTGAAGGTTTCATTTATTGATGATTTGCAGTGCAACAGCTGCAGTTTTTATGTCCACAGCAAAGTTCAAAGTCATTACAGTGAGGTAATAGTTGTTTTTTAAAGTACTAACGTATTACAGTTCAGTCTAATAATACAACTTGGATTAATATTTGAACACCCCTCAATTAAAGTGACATTTCTAGATTACACAAATAAACAATGTTTGCATTTGGGCTTCAGTGTCCTGACAATATTCCACTAAACACTGTAGAGACACCTCGCAGGGAAATGGATAAAGAATGAATGATAAAGTGAACACATTAATTAATGAAGAGGTTGGGAACACTGATTCTCTGTAAGGACATTCAGAAACAAGTCATCAGATTACTGGCTCATTTATTTAAATACCACAAACCATGACAGCATGTTCTTTACTTTTTTCCCCCGTGGCGTTTTTAAATATAGAAAAAAAAGATAAAATGATAAGAATTCACTTCTTCCTCCTAATTTTTGGACATGAAATATTCAATTATGTTTTTTTTGACAGTTTACTGGGTATTCTTGTTTTGTTTATTTGCGAGAGATATATATTATATATATATATATATATAATATAAACCTAACTATATATAATAAACATAAATATAAACATAAATATATATATATATATATAATATATTTATGAATATATATAATATATTTATGAATATATATAATATATTTATGAATATATTTATGAATATATATAATATATTTATGAATATATTTATGAATATATATAATATATATATATAATATATTTATGAATATATAATATATATACAATATATTTATGAATATATAATATATATACAATATATTTATGAATATATAATATATATATATATAATGCAAATAAACAAAACAAGAATACCCAGCAAGGCATTTTTAAGAAAAAAAAATCTTTGTTTGGTATAGATCCTCTCTAAAATCGCACCATGAGCATTTACATGTATTTTTCAATAAAAGCAAGAATAATGATGTAAAAATGATCATCCCCTCTAATGTAGTGAATCATATCGCAAATGCAATACAAGTCAAAATGACTGCAATTAGATATTTTTCCCAAACCGTTCAGCCCTCACAGGTAGGCCCCTCAGCAGGAC
Source organism: Bovichtus variegatus (assembly GCA_943593645.1). NCBI lineage: Eukaryota > Metazoa > Chordata > Actinopteri > Perciformes > Bovichtidae > Bovichtus > Bovichtus variegatus. The sequence goes on along the minus strand of CALSCE010009526.1, from coordinate 6,574,201 downwards.
ACAGCAGCCAAGCAAGCTGCTGCCAACATGACCAACAAAAGGAAGACAAATTAAAGTTTCCAAAAGTTTAAAGAACCTCTTTTAGCTCGTCAATAACCTCAACCACTCAGATATATTACCTGGCCTCGTAACTGGCCTTGGCAAAAGTTCAGAACCAGTTGTAACCCACTCTCAAAAAGACTGGGGTAAAAAAAAAAGAAAAAGAAAAAGGAAAGCTCCTCAGAGGCCTCTCTGGCAGCCCGACGCTCCTGCACTGCCTCTCTCCCCCTCTGCATGCATTTCAGTCTAACTCACATTACTGGGTCTGCATTGTTGACCAGGAGCAGCACGGCCTAAATATAGTTTAAAAAAAACACACCGGCTGGGCGAGGAGAGAGCAGGAGGGAAAGGGAGGAAAGACACAGAGAGAGAAGGAGAGAGAAGGAGAGAGAAGGGCACAGAGAGGAAGAACAGGAGCTCAAAAGCAGAAAGCCATTATGAGACTTTTGTTGGACTGCGTCCCAATACTCTGAATAAGAGACCCGAGATATGACTCACAAAGTGCAGGAGAGTGAGGAAAATAGGGGGGTGGGCTAGACGACACCTACCCTCAGAGTCCTGTTGCTCTCGAGACCCACGATTCCCCATGCTGACTGAACTCCTGCTGAATGTAAAACTGCGTATGGACAGAAAAAGGAGAGGGGGTTTCTCTTCAAACCCCCTCTCTGACTTCTTCCTGTCCTCTCTACAGGTGCCCTCTCAGAATGACTTCTTTTAATGCTCAGCCCTCCCTCTTCCAGCGCGTCTCCGTGTTGCTCCTCCCTCTGACCTTCCTGATTCCTCCCTGCCTTTCACTTTTCTTTTTTTTTTTTTCACCTTCCTCCCTCCCTCCCTCCCTTTACAGTGTACTGGACAAGCTCAACTATTCAGTTGTGCCATTCATACCCCTTTTCCACCTAAATATGCGATGGACTCCTTTCCCATTGAGAGTACACGAGTAGGATTTTTTTGGTTGCTTTTTTCTGGTGTGTCACGCTCAAGGTCAAGGACGCGCCGGCCGTCACCGGAAGCAGGGTTAGTAGACAGCGAAAATGTTACGGTTCTTTATTTTTTATATATATCTTATTCAGGCTCTCTTTCAAACTCTCCAACATAAGTTGGAATAGTGGGAACCTTCATAAAAAGTTGCTTTTGATGAGTTTGATTTTGCTTTCTGTCGAGTTTTATGACGATCAGCGAAGTAAAATTACTGTTTCTGTCAATGGAGTCTGGTGGCTTTGAGGAGAGCATATTAATTGTATGTTTTTTTGGTAATAAATTCTTTTTTTTCTTCTTTTTTTTTTTAAATTGTCTATTGTTGATTTTGTTTTCATTTCACTTTAATGTTAAAAAAGGTGCGAAAATGAGCGCGTCCAGCCGGGTGTCACGTTTCCATCACTGCTGCTCCGAGCTGTATCCGATAAATGCCGTGACTGCTGCGGAGACATTTGTCCCGGAAATGAACGACCTTTGTAACCCTTACCGCTGAAAACAAAAGCCAGATGTTTTGTTCTTTTGTCCCCTTTTGTTTGTTTTGGGAAAGGCGCTTCAGAGTGACTCTGATTTGCCTGAAGACTCCTCTCTCTCTCTCTCTCTCTCTACCCCTGAATACATGATCTGATCCACGCTGGCATCACAACAGACTTCAAAGGGGACGCACATCTATGTGGGATGAGTGAGGCAAATCCCTCAACATGGGGGGGGGGAGAGAGAGTCTTAAAAATAGTCACCATACTCTGCCAGCACAGAGTCTGTGTGTGTCTTTACCTGATGCTAGAAAAGGACATAATAGTCACTTTAGACCAGAGGGCGGTGTTGGGATGATATTCTGGGATTGTTGCTATGTCAAAACATAATGGTGGGCATTGTTGGCAAAAAGCCTAAATCATTTCCATTCACTGCATCACGTTTCTCGTCTCACGACATTGTTGAAACAGCCTCTGCGCTTTCAAAGCCAATACATTTTGTGGTCGAGCCCATAAGAGAGTTTGAGCGCCGTGCCTCACCGTCACGTGGCCGGTTATTTAAGGTCATGTGCCAGCCTCATGTTATGACATGCCGTGTGATTTGCAGAATGACCAAAAGATAGATAGTTAATCATTTGTCCTAAAATGAGGAAATTATTTTTCCACAGTAGGTGCACACAACACAAAACAAGACATGCAGAAGTATACAAAATGAAACAAAAAGACAGATTTGTGGATAACTCTACGCAGCACGGACTGGATATTTTCATAAGAGGAGGTTACTTATTTAACAAAGGTCCTCTGGCTGGAGGAACAAATGGGACAATATGGCTAAAATATTTTAAAAAATTGCGATTCACAATATCAAATAAAATCAAAATATGCTTAAAACTCTTAAGGGTTAGTGCCACTTTGAATGAAATTTAAGACCAACTTTACAATAACCAAAATTAAAATAATTAAAAAAAAAAAACATGAAAATTCCTGAGGTTTAGGGCCGTCTGTGTGACGCTAATGCAACACGTATTCGGTAAATTATAAATAAAGAGAGAAAAAAGAAAATAGATTTTGACAATCTTTTTGAGATTTTAAATTGCAATGTCAGAAGAAGAAAAAACTTTCCATATCTTAGCATTTAAAAAGACTTTTGAAACATTCATTTAAGAATTTCTTTATACCAATTAAGGCTTTTTTGGATTAATAAATTCAATGCAATTAAAGAATTTTTAAGAATCCGCAGGAATCCTGCAAAAGTCAAATATGCGGAAGTTGAGAAAAAAAATCTGAATCCTCCATATTACACAGGGAACATTTCTCTTGATACCATCTAAAATGCACAAAATGTATTTCATCCTTTAGGGTGAATTCACTTGCTCACGTTTTTGTAAAGAGGCGTGTCCAATCGTCAGACATGCGACAAAAACACAAGGTTCAACGTAATATTCTGAAAACAGGAGATTTTGACATTTCCAATGTTAGTGCTGAAAAGCACTGATGTCACTTCAATGTGTCGCTTCATGCAGCAGGTGGAAAAGCCGCAAAAACTGGTCAAATGTATTGTGCCACCGCAAGAAACTCCACTAAGATAAATGAATCACTATTCAGGTCGACTCTGACACACAAATGCACGTGTTGCTGTAAAACGTGACTGTGAGCAACACATGAGACAATCCGCGTCAAGAGAATAGCTGATATTTGAAAAGCTTTATGAACTGATCCGAACCCGTTGACCACATGATTTTTTCTTCCCTGACAAAGAAAGTTGAATAGAAACCAGTTACACTTGGACAACAAACCTATTTTTACCTGCAGCATTTCACAAAGAGCGAATGTCCTCAGCTTATTACTCACCAATTATTATTATTTCTAGTTGTACTTTATGGGAAACATGCACACGCAGGTGCAGAATGTGCAGAGGTATTGTTCACATACCGCGCACCTCGTACAGTGCACCCACACTGACGTGCAGAGGGCATTACATGGAAAGCCTAATAGGAAGAATTGTGTGTTTACAGTCCTGAATTCAGGCCAGCACATTCTATTGCTGATGAGCTACAGTTTAAACAAACACAACACATAGTTCAGATGCCAGTCGGTGGGGGGGTCAGCAAGTTTGTTTTCAGGGAACGATCGCTTCTTGTGATGTACCGACGCTCAGCCGCCTCTAGAGGGAGTGACAGCACATGGGATCAACAGCAAACACCTGTAGTGCTACTGTATTAAGTCATAGATGTGAAGTCACATGATAGCAGAGTCTTGTTGTCATGAATAAACACCAAGTAAGAAATGTTCATGTGCGTGAACTTTGATAACTAAGTACTTTGAGTGCATTATAAGACCCATTTCGCTCAACCTGCTTCGAGGAGGACAGTCAGCGGGTTTTAAAAATGTTCCAGAAGGCAGCAACACCCAAAACGTCTGACTGCTGGATGTCATTAGTCATCTCTGCTGATTTACGCCGCCGTGATTTCTGAATGTCATTGCACAGCTCAGGTTTTGTGGAACTTGCACAAAAAAAAACACTTTCTGCTCACTGCGTCTTCTTTAAAGCAGAGCAGCTGAGATTCAGAGCAGAGGTACAATACGTTTAATTCCTGCTCGTCTTTTACTTCTCATTTCATATCAACGAAGTCCTTCGGCAACGAGAGGCGCCGGAAACACGGACGCGACTTCTGGGGTTGACTTGAGATAAAGATGGTCGTAATTAAGGGTAACATCACAAGTCTGTGATTTATTAAAAAGGAAGACAAGTGCTCTTTTGTAAACATATGAGGAGGAATATAAAACAAACAGGAAGCCCCCCCCCCCCCCCAATCATTTGGTGTGGATGGACAAAGCCCGGATTTCCAGAGTAACTGAGAGTGTCACAAACAACACGTACAATATATGAGGAGCACAAAAACAGAAAAGGGAAGCTGATAAAGTAACAGAATAGATTCTTTTAAATATTTGACTACCTTTGTTGGCTTGCCATTTTGTTCGTTACTGTGAGGAACGCCTTTTTCTTTTGTTACATTAAGAAGTGTTGCACTTCTTTCAACCCTCCAACCTTTCAGTTTCATTATTGTTTGTCTGTTTAACTGCCTAAGTTTTCAAGCCCTTGCCAAGTGTCTCTCTGTGTGCGAGTGGCTCAGGTGAGGCCCCAGGTAGAGCCTCTTACCATAAGTACCATATTCAGCGGGGCTCGTGCCTGGGTAGAAGCCTGGGGTGCCTGCAGGGACTGGGTATTGCTGGGGTGTGGCCACGTAGGTTGCTGACCGGTACTGAGCAAAAAGAAAAGAGAAGACATGAAGTTAGGAGTGTATTTCTTTATATATATAAAAATATATTTTAAAAATATATATATAAATAAATATCAAAATATATATATAAAAATATATTTAAAAAAGAAATATATATAAAAAATATAAAAAAATTTATCTAAAAAATCTATATATATATATATATATATAAAAAATATAAAAAAATTTATCTAAAAAATCTATATATATATATATATATAAAAAAAATATAAAAACATTTAAAAATGTATATAAAAAAATCTAAATATATATATATAAAAAATATAAAAAAATATAAAAAAATGTAAAAATGTATATAAAAAAATCTAAATATATTTTAAAAAAATTATATATATATATATATATATATATATATAGATAGATAGGAGACCATATACTGTACATATGTAATCAACCCTCATAAGTATTTGTATATTATAAACCATAATTAATCTTCTGGTTTCTTAAAGGTTCTGTCCAAAGGAGAATACTCTTAAAACTGTAAAATCACACAATTCTTGTTTTTTGTATTTCATGAAAATGCATGTACTTTTTTCAATGTAAAACCTTATAAATTACCATAAATAACTTTAGCGAACACATGCGTGCAATTTTCAACATAATATTTAAATTACTTGATTTTAATATGTGATGTAAACAAATTGAAATTTGGCAATAAAAAAAAGAAGTAACCATTATTATTATTATTATAATTATTAATAAATATACATGGTGAAAATGATCAAATCAATCAATGTTACATATTGATTGATTAATGTTTACAGAATTTGTCAAATATAACAAAAGCTTTATATTACAGAGATGATATGAAGAAGGATTTGGTGGAGTGTGACGTGTTCGCTGTCCACATAAAAAAAAGAAAAAGAAAATGTGGCAGCATCACGACTTGAACCCCCCCAGTCTGTGCCCCCTACCTGTCCGGGTATGAAGTAGGCAGGTCCCTGTGGTGAGCTGGGGAAGGGCAACTGTTGCCCAGGGATCATCATCATTTGGGAGCCAGGGCCCGGCTGGTAGACGTGGGTGGGCGTCACAGGCCGAGGGCCGCTGTTGGGAGGGACACCCCGGGGCCCGCTGTTGGGAGTCAGGCTGGCTCTGCTGGTGTAATAGGGCTAGAGAGGAGGCAGCGGAGCAAACCAAGGTGGAAGATGAAGGAGAAATGTGTGTGGGGGGGTGAGAAGGAAGAGAAGGAAGGGGGAAAAATAAAAAGCCACAGGACAATGTGGGAAGAGGGGTAAGAGAGAGAGAAATAAAGGGTTTATTAGTTACCTTTCTGAAACCTCCGACATAAAAACCATCCCCCATGCCCTCGTAGGATTTTATCTCATGGACCAAGTGGAGCTCGCTTGTCCAGTCTAATAGCCAGGCTCATGGTTTGTCCATGAATCTATGGCGAGACTCCAACTGGAAACATATTGGCCCAGCCTGCCAGAAGAGATAAAGCAGCTAATGCTGCTTCATTCAGAGCCTCCTCATTGACATTCTGCTGCAGCCCTGGGAGCTCACCGCCGTCGCCAGCAAAATGACACCAAGCCAACAAAGCACAACACTGCCAAATATTAGACACACACATATGCACTCCTCAAGATGGTGAGAGAGAAGGAAAAAAAAAATACAAATAGGGAAGGGGGGAAAACTGGAAGGAAGAGGAAATTGAGTTACCTGTAGCGACCTGAAGCTTCCCTTCAGCAGCACAAACACAGGTCACACAGAGACGAATCAAGTGGAAGCGAGAGGAGGGTGGGAAGAGTCGGATTGAGAGAGAGAAAATCACCACAATCAGTTAGAGCAAAGCACCCGGAAACTTCTGTGCCAAGCTGTGAATTAACAAGCAGCATGCTGAGCAGTGAATCCAAATAAACTCAAGAACTATAACTGGAAGATGGGGCTCTTTAATTGGTCCAACAAAAGAGAGGGACTGGTTTTAATTTGTATGTTTTATATCTCACTTTTCAGGTATAGGCCTACCTTTACATACGACATTCCTACACTCATACTTTAGCTACAGCTGTAATCCCCTATAGCATGATTTTAATACTTAAATGCATTCCCATATATACAGTAGGTGAAATAATGAATGTGAATAATTCTTCTGAAATAGTAGGACATATTGTTAAATATTTATTACCAGTAGGCATGAAGATTATCCTGGCCAAATTAATTGAGATTCACTAATTATCATTTATGCTTATTCTTAAAATGGCACTCAAACATACTGGAATGTACAACCCAACATTTGTTTTTTTGTATTGCATTACAGGTAGGAAACATCTGTAACTATCCTAAATAAGGTAATTATAAATCATAAGGTTCCTCTCCATAAATTAAGGATAAAAAAAAAAAAGCACCTATTTTTCCAAGTATACCTTTACGATCATACTTACATTTAGCTGCAGCTGTAATTCACTAAAGCATGATTTCAGTACTTGAAAACAGTAGGTGAAATATTACGTTTAAATACCTCTTCTGAAATCGTAGGACATATTAAAATATTCTTTTTACAAACAAAAACAAACAAACAAACAATCTTAAATAAGGTCAAAGTCATATCCCCATAAATAAAAGGTTAAGAATATAATTAGAATTCCTGTATTTTTATTTAATTTAATTTTTTTAATTTAATAAAAATAAACATTTTTTTGTTATTGTAATTTATTTATTTTAATTTATTTATTTTTTATTATTATTATTTTTTTTTAAATCAGGCTCTACCATGATAGCAAGCGCGACAGCTTTTTTTTCTTCTTCTTTTCATAAAGTCGCTCATGAGGACATTCACAATTATCTCAATAATGGAAATTCACCAAGATCAAGTTATTGTGAGTGTATTAAATGTATGAAAATCCTATATCGTGCCATCTAATCTTATATTCTTGCAGTTTATCAAAATTGTTGGTAAAGAATGTCACTCTTAAATGCATGCATTGGGTGGCACTAAGACTGGGACACGTTTGTGAAACTATTCTGTTAAATCTCCTGTAGTTTCATGTATAAATATATCCAAAAAGCAACAATCGTCCCCCCTGAGATCGCCTAACGTTGCTGTCGCTCTCAGTAACGATGTCTCCACTGCTTTTATTCTGTGTTACAGGATATTGTGTTAGTCCGTTGTGCTGTTAGTACCTGTTGGTGTATAGGCCGGGGCCCTGGGGCAAACTAGAGGAGAAGAGGCAGACAGGACAGAGGTTAAAGACAAAAACGCACAAGATCCATGCTTCACTCTGCACTGACTGGCTTCTTCCAGTTCTGCACCTTTATATCTGCACTTAAAGGCTAATTAATTAAT
>CALSCE010009526.1:6531339-6561132 GCA_943593645.1 Bovichtus variegatus | reverse complement strand
CGCAGCATTTAGCACGACGTAATCGTTTAGACTGACTTTCAGCGTCGCTGCTTCCACGTCCTCCAGCCAGTCAGGAGCATTAAGGGGTAGGAGAGTTTAAATCATGAAGATGGGGTCAGTGTGAGCATGTTGCACACGAAGCAGCCGTGTGTGAGGTCGAGTACAAAGGACAGGCTGACACTGGCACTTAAAAATGGTGCAGAACTGGTGAGAAGTAGGCAAACAGACATGCAGGCATTCTAAGAAATTCAGGAGTCTGTACACTATGTTTTCCACTGGGACGGTTTCAGATAGCTACAGTGGGCGGCAACTATACCAATATTTTACAGCAGGATGAAAAGACCATGACACACTCTATCCTCACTTTTATCCTGATTTGACTTTTTACCAAAAACAAATGGAGGATAGGAATTATAAAGCAGTGCAGTTTAGTTTTAATGTCATCATTGTTCCTGGGATGCAGCAGTGAGCAGGCCTACCTGTCGGGGCTGTGGTGCTGGGTTCATTTGTGAAGGCGGTGGGGTGGCAAACACAACAGAAGGGGGCTGCCCGGGGGAGAATGAGGGCTGCAAGAGACAGGAAGTGATGTCAACAGCAGAAAAGTGGGACGCAGGAGGACTATTGCGAGAAGGCCGGGGTGAGCGCAGTCACAATACAAACATCTTTCATATTTAAGTTAATGGGGAGAAGAGAAGGGGCGTAGAAGTGTGTTCTTCTGTACCTTAAGCAGAAAAGTTTCAGAATTGGATTAAACTCTTATTTTAATAACGATACTCTGATGGTAACAATGAAGATTCTGCAAAGTTCAGCAAAGTGCAAAGTGCTGAAGCAACGAGTCCTAAAACACGGAAATGAGTCAGCATTTTTTTTGCACATCCGGTTAACACATCAAAGTCAATGTTTTTTTATTGATTTTTTTTAAATAGGTTGTGAGTGTAAGATGAGTGAGTAAAATACCCCACGTGAATTTTAAAGCTTTTACGCTGTTTAAAAAGGCTGTTGCCAACAAGTGGCTAAATGAGACTCTATAACTTTATAGCCTAACGTTAGTTTTTTACTTTCCATTGCATTTACATTTAAAAAAAATCATAAAAGTGACGTTTATTTATGAAGATTATCCTAGTGAACAAAAACATGCAAGTATCATAAACTTTTGTTTGCCAAAGAGTTTATTTTCTGCAATAATCCAAAGTATAATAGAACAATCCCACTGGATTTTTGTCGAGGAAACCGGTGCGACGCTAACATCCTACAAAACGACGTCATCCCTGCAGCACTCTTTGTGACGGCGAGGCTGGAAATGCATATCGTAGTCCTAAACATGCCCGTAGTTATTTATGACACTGTTGCTAAATCATTATTGAGCACAATGACTGTGTTGTGGGACTTTCTGCTGCCTGGTTAAGAGTTGTAATAACTGGCTGATGCAACTATTCTCCCCCAAAGAGAGTACATTGTTGTGTGATCTGCTTTTCATTAGCTACACATGCACCAATGCTGCCATGACGGCCCTTTTTTTCTTTGAGAAATCAAAGAAGGATAGAGCAACATGTCTTAAAAGGAGCCACGTAGTAGGGCTGCTTACCTGTGAAAGGCCGGGGGAGGGGGCAGGGTGGGGGGTGGAGGGGGGTCCTGTTATAGGCTGTGGTGCTTTATTCATTTCATGGAGTTCTGCATGGGGAGGCAGATGTGGACATGTGTACAAATCTGACAAAGAGAGAGAAAAAAGGGGTTAAAAGGATATTTTTTGATACAAATAATGAGGCATTTAAATGAATTATTGTCAAATCCAGGAACACAATAGTGAGGCCTAATGTCTGACAGTGTAATACAATGTGGTACATTTTGTTCTTAGAGCACATGGGTGAAGGGTTACAAGAATATGGGTTTCAAATTTCAACGAGCAAAATACTTCCGCCGTGCAGGAAGTGACATTCAGATTTAACTGGAGGATTTATATTTCCTTTTAAAAACAGCTCATTTACGTATACTTACATTTATGAATCTTTGTAGGTCCTAAGTGTAGTTACACTGAGGAACGTTTTTTCCTAAAAGAAAGACAGAAACCTTGTAAACAATGAGCACGAATTGACAAGTTAATATTGTATAATATAATAAAGAGACGGAGTGTAAAGGCTGATACGACATCGAGAAGAGCTCACAGACAGTGGAGTTTGATGGTACAAGTCCACTTTGTCACGCTCTAAAATGTTAAGATACTCTTGAGAAGGCAGAAAAACATGTAGTGAATTACAGTTTAAAATGGCCCAAAAAGGTTTAGTCGCAGAGGTGTTTTTATTACAAACAACGACTCTCCATTTGTATGGGATTAATCCGGGTGGGAAATCAACAACAACAGAGCAATGTAAAATAGGTGTGTTACAAACAATTACACCTGAGGTTCACGTCACAACTGTCAATTTAGCCCACGGGGTCTAGTTCACATAGTCCACATACATACAAGCTTCCAATCAGGACAGAAATATTAGCAGAAATAAATTCTATCCATCTGGTAAACCAAGAAAAAACGTTCCTTATGCTCCGAGAAATCCAACAAATACAAAATTCAGCATGTTTCTTAATTAGATGGACATTCAACTACCCAGATTTAAAAAAAAGGGACAAAAGGGACAACTAGTGCAAATTATCTTAAAGATGTAATCTGGTACTGAGCATCAAATGGTGACATTTATGTTTTAAGATGTACATGGTCCCTTTTAAGTAAATTAAACAAATAAATACAATATATGAAGTCACAAAAGATATTTGCAAAGAGGGTGAAATTAAAAACCAACTCCGAACAGACGTGAAATGAACAAACACAAAGCCTGTTAAAATCAGCTTAGATTATACATCAAATTAAATTCCTTGACTATAAACGGTATTATAAAATGTTTATTAACATAAGGGCCTCAATTAACGATTATTTTTCTTTCAGGGTCCAGTAGTGTGTGAGCTAAGTAAAGAGGCTGTGAGAAAACAAAGACCGGGAGTTTTCAATTTAAATAAATAATAATATATTCCCATTCGGTTTCCATTATTGAAGTGTCACAGTAAAGGCAGGCGGTGTTAAAATGGGTTAATCTGCCTTTTCTGTGTTGTTTTTACACAAACTACAAATCAGATCAATTCAAGGAAAATAAAACCTACATATAGTTTCATTCTTTCTGACAAAAACTCCACTAAAAGGCTTTTTTCTTTTTTTTTTATCCCACTGACCCAAGGATCATTTCATAATTCCAGTGTTATCATCCGCCTTTGGTTTGCAGTAGTGACACATTTGGTATTTATAGCCGAAGCCTACATTATCTCCATCACTCACTGACACACATACACCGTCTTGCCCTGAAACAGTCATTCAGGCGTGCACACACACACACACACGCAGCAGTGTAAAAAGCCTGAGTCATGATGAGTCATGGTGTTTTTCTTTTTTTTTTTCTCCAAGGAAGAGGAAATCACGCCTGCATAAATGGTTGCAATCATTAAGAGGTCGCTTCAACGAGATATTTTCCATCAATGACTGAATTTTATTTAACGATGCCGGAAAAACCTAAAGGCCGTCCATCATTTTTGACACGGGAAGAAGACGCTCTCTGTGAAGCGAGTGCTCGCAGGATCGGGAAATCCCACGTTTACAGAGTCGGACTTCTAATTACTTCCCAGAGAGAAATATTTTTCCACGACTTCAAAAACTTTGGCTGAAGTGGTGCTTGGTTCTTCCAGTGTCAGCAGAGTGCCGCAGGGTTAATTATTTCAAAGTGACAGCCCTAGCAAAAATCCCCCGCCCCCCCCCCCCCAAAAAAAACTAATTTTCTAAAGTTGCATTGTTCATATAGATATTAGACACAATAGCCAAAGTGTTTTTTGTGCATTCAAAAAGTAAGCATTCATCTGCTTTGTGTGGTGTTGACCTGAAAAGTGACTTTCTGTCATGCCTTTATAAATACATAATCGATAAGCTTGTTCCGAATATACATTTTATTTATGAAGGACAACGAAAAAGTCTAACACAACCTCCACCACTGTTTCAAGGACTATGTCAACACACAAAGAAAAGACGAAAAAAGATAACAGATTTTAACTGAGCGAGGGTTTCCATACAGCCAGAAGAAATCCCAGCCTAAGAAAAACACTGACCGACAGTCATTGATGGTAGACTCATCCCCAAAATACTGGAGCCCTGGAGAACGGCAGCAATTAGGGTAAGGAAAGACCATAGAGGGGTGTCAGGCCGCAGTTCAAAGGCTCATCCACAGACAGGAAGATTGTCAGACTGAGCAGGGCTAGCTGGGAGATGAACTGCTAAGTAAACAATCTCAGGGCTAAAACTGGGTCTCAGACTTGCAAGAAGGCCTCACAGGCTTTGCTCCTCCCACTCGGGACCACACAAACAAAACCGGTAGGTGTTCGGGGGAATGCTTTACCTTAAGTCGTGAGACATGGCCGGTTAACTTATGAAAATCAGTAAAAGTCCTGGGAACAGTTTGCAACAAAGAGGGGTACCCCCTGAGGCCCTCATTTGTGCAGGAATCTGTGTTTTAGGGGAGTTGTGTGAGCCAATGCAAGGCCCCTCCACCTCACTCCACCCCCTAATCACACACAGTTTTGTCATTTGAGCTGGTCTGACATGCAGCACAACGGAGATCCAGCCACCAGCACCACTGCTGGTAAAACATGCTCCTTCAACTGTTGCATAAGCCTCGGCATGCACTCCCATGACCCGCTAAGAAAGAGAACGGCAGAGCATTTGCTTAAGTTTGCTAAAGTCATGATTCTCCAAGTTGTAATTGTATTATGTTGTTTATTCTGTACACAGACGACATCTATTGCAGGTCTGTCCGTCCACTTCTTTTGCTCTCCCTGAGGTTTCTTCCATTTTCCCCCCTGTTAATTGGGGAGTTTTTTTGGAGTTTTTCCTAATCCACTGCAAGGGGCTACAAGGACAGAGGGTGTTGTACGCTGTAAAAATTGTAAAGCCCCCTGAAGCAAATTTGTAAATAGTGTTATTGGGATATATATAAATAAAATGTAATTTATTGATAAAGAAATTGGGAAAATTGGGTCATGTGACCTACAGAGGGTGTAGCCACTGTGAGTTTACACTATCTATACACACCATACAAAGTGCAACTGCTTACGGAGAATGTACACCTACAGTACACCAAGCAAACGTTACTTCCTGGTGAAGTCAGTGAAAAAATACATGAGTCACTGGCTTTATGAGTTTGTAGTCTGCTGCCAATTACAATATACTTTGCAAATGCCATAATATACATTGTAGGCTACATGGTTGCTTATAAAAAGGACTACTTGTGCTGTGCTCACATCAAAAGCGAAGCTAATTTTTTCTGTTTTATTACAGCAGTTGGTAAGAACCCAATACAAACAGTTTTTGCCATGATTTAATTGCAATAAATGGATCAGAAGGATGCCAAAATAACTACATCATGACGCAGCTTTGCAAAAAAAAAAAGTCTGAATTCATGCTTTGTCAGCGTCTGTCCGAAAGACAACAAGACTTTTAAAATGCTTGTTTTCTGAATGGAGTTTGGATCGATCAGGGCTATGCTAACATTGTAGCTGCTCCATTAACACTCAAAATAAGGGACGCAACACGTCTTATGTTAAGCAGGGCAGTGTTTTCGGTCTACCCTTTAGAACCACCTCACTTTGAACAAATTAGGCCGATATTCAAGTTCACGGACATTAAGCACTCGGGAGCCAAAGTTATCTACGCAAGCAGTTAGGTTTCTGTAGTACCATGCTGCTTCTTCAAGGGGTAATCCATTGCACTTAAACTAATTTGGGGAACTCACGAGACACACATTTAAAATAGAATAGTCAAAATCCAAGCAGCAGTGTCCAAAATACTAGGGCTTTTTATTATTATTATTATTATTATCTAGTTTTAGGAAAACTATCATAGTATAAAGAACACACCATCATATGCATAGAATCTGAGTAAAAAATTTTAAATACTTTTTTATGCAATCAGAACATTGTGATCTGCATTTGCAATTATCAAAGTCCCTCTAACATCAGTGAAAATTGCTTGCAGGATTCTTAAGGAAACAAATTATTTAATTTAAAGCTCGATAAGAGGTCTTGAGAATTGATACAGTAACACAAAACATAATATTGAGATATTCAAATGTATCAATATTTTCTTACACCCCTACAATAATTTTATTGTAAAGTTCCTAGTCTGGGGCAACATGACATATTTATTTATTTTTTTAAATACCGGATACTACATTTCTCATAATGCAACCCAACACGGCTGACATTAAACAATCCCTGTCTGGTAAACGCCCACATCTTTCAAACGCCACATACCCAGTTTGGAACGCAAACATATCATTGTAAATTTGTCAAGATAGTAGTAACTTTTCTCAGACTTTATAAATCTCCGTTCAGAGCCACAGAAGATATTGTACCACCATTTTCACAGGCCGACTAGTATTCCTTATGTCAAGTAATCTTTTTATGTAAACATAGTGGAAGTGGAGCACTCCCTGAAACAAAACACAGAATAAAACAACATAGATTTAACAAAATAAACTCAGTCTTTACAATATCGGTCTGCCGCTGTCAATACCTGAAACCAATATTATTCCATGATCACATTTTCAATCATTAAGTGTCAATGACAAGCACTTAACAGCAAGTCAGATATGTCAAGTTGATGAACAGACTTTCACTCCAGTGATGCAGCATCACGCGAGCACAGCTTGTTCTGTCCAGACGCCCCATGTTCCTCTGGTTAAATAACATTGTGCCAAAACCCACACGAGCCTTGGCTTACACTTCTTTTAGTTTCATTCATTAACTGTGACTCAAGCATGCCTGAGATCACTGTTAAATATTCTCCTGGGCTGATGAATGGTAAACAAAGATGAACGTTTGTAGATTGACAAAGACGTGTAATCAGAGGTCGACAGTTACCATGTACATTTACTCAAGTAATGTACAATTCTAAAAGGTACGTGTACTTTACCAGTATTTCCATTTTCTGTTTATATTCTACGCCACTACAATTCAGAGGCAAATATTGTACATTTTACTACATTACATTTATTTAATAACTTGAAAATTCAGATTAATATTATGGATTATCCATCCATCCATCCATCCATCCATCCATGGATGGATGGATGGATGGATGGATGGATAAATCAATAAATAAATTATGTAATATTATAAGTTATGATAAACTTTATTGACGTCATGGTGAAATTTACAAGCTACCTGGAAATATATGTATAAAAAAAAATAATAAAAAGCTTCTTTACCAGCTGCAATATATATATATATATATATATATATATATATACTGAAATAGGCTACTGTGCAGAATGAGTACTTTTACTTAAGGTATATTTCGATGCCAATATATTTGTACTTAAAATGTTTAATGCATGCAGTATTTCTACACTGTAGTATTACTTCTTCAGTAAAATATCTAAGCACTTCACTGCAGAATATTATCCTTGGGTGATGAATGGTAAACAACCAATATGCTTGCTTGTAGATAAACAAACATATGGAATAAACATCCGTCTATATGGTGCCATGCATTGAAAAACTGCATCCATTTTGGACCCACGTTCCCAGCTAAGGTCACATGCCTGCAGTCCTCAACATCAGCCTCAGGCCTGCTGCAGCACTCATTATGAAACTTAAAACATCAACACACCAGCAATGTCGACCTCTGAACAAACACATGTCAGTATAACTGCACGCTCACACCAAACTAACCACCCATTAGTAAAACGCCAGAGGAGGACACTTTTTGCTATGACACAGGGGCGTGTCTGCATGTCTACTCACACACACACACACACACGCACGCACACAAAACGTACGACATAAGACAGTTATTTGCAATGCATTGTAATAAACTCACACCTGTCCTCATGCTCGGTCATGCCAAAAGCACCCAATACAAATGTGGTTTCGAGGACGTGCATGTTGTCCTGTTAGCCATGTTGCTAACTTTGCTAGGCCCAATCTGGATTTACCACGTGGTTTCTCCAGCTATTGGCGCGATGCACACCCCAGCTGCCGGCTTCATGCCAGCCACGCCTCAGCCAATATCAGCTTTGACAACCACCTACCGTATTTAATGAAACGCACAAACCATACCCCACTCAACAAACGATGTTTTAAAGAGTAAACCCTTAAGAACAGACATGGAAATCGTGTCAATGAATGTGAATATTAACCTAAATAACTATGAAGCTAAAGAGGTGGCTACCGGCTATTAGCTCAAAATGCTACTCGCATTCTGCATTATACTATGCTCGAAAGCTTTAGCTAACTAGGTATAAACACAGCAAGCAGTGCGGGCAATGGTGTCGTGACAATAACAAGTAACGTTACAGTAACGAGCCAGCATGAGTCAGACACCTACGTTTCATTTAGCCAAACATCTCGCCCAGTTTTACAAGCAACATCACCACCTTCGTGCATTTACACATGATGCTGATGGGGGAAATCCCTAATTTTTACCAAGTTTCCATGAAGCATTAACTTCCATTACAGTTGCTAACATGAAGGCACAGCGACCTGTCAACCAAGACATGGCCCTGGGTGTCACAGCTTCAACTGTCCTGTCAAATAATCCGTCTTCAACCCTCTTTGCCCTCCACAGACAGGATCTCATAATTCACTTAGCTGCCACTAAACATACCCTGCCATCTATATATATATATATACACACACACACGTATAAATATACATATATACACATATATATGTGTTTTATTGTCTGAGAGGAGTCATTTAAGGTGTGTTTGGCTCGTGATCGTAACACCTCAGCTGCATGAACAAGGCAGACTGTTCCCGACCAGATATTTTAACCACTTTATGGTTTCAGATTGCTGGCACCCAACATTACATCGCCATCACATGGTTTCAGGT
The DNA here is from genome assembly GCA_943593645.1 of Bovichtus variegatus. Lineage (NCBI taxonomy): Eukaryota > Metazoa > Chordata > Actinopteri > Perciformes > Bovichtidae > Bovichtus > Bovichtus variegatus. Next base: position 6,552,207 of record CALSCE010009526.1, on the reverse strand, counting down.
GTCACGTTATAAGTATGCATGTTATTTACAATCACAGTAAATAATTACATGCAGCTAGGTTGGCTTGTATGAAAACATGTACCACTATCTGATAGAAAACTTGGTAAAGTAACAAGGCAAAACACCGCTTCGACACAACTACTGGTTTAACCTACAGCTACCTCTACTGCCTAGCTAGCTAGCTAGCTAGCAAGTGGTTGGCTAGCTAGCAGCATAAATCACGTTAACCGGCGAAAACAACAACATTGTGATGCGACAGTCTAGTTGTCGCTTATCAAATAAAACAAATTACACACAATACAACACGTGTCCAAACTTCACAGGAGTAAGGACTCACTCTTAGCGGTCTATCGTAGCGTTAGCTTGCTAGCTGGACTAGCTAAAGTGAAGAAAGAACACCCACGTCGCATTAGCATGGGATGCTAGCAACCGTGCTAGCTGGCTAATCCCTGAAAACACAGCAGGCACCCCAGTCAGCAGAAACCAGTGAAGAAAGTCCCCACAGAGAGGTGTATCTCCACACTAAAATGTGAAACGTAGATTTAACTGACCTCCCAGAGTCTTTATAAAGCAGCGACTTGACATTTATCTGAAAATTTGGGCGTTTTAATAAAGAATTTAGCTGAGAAGTGTGGCGTTACCTTTCTCTCCTTGAGTCCGCAGAGCCGGACGGACGGAAAATCTTCCCGGAAGCCGGTCGCGAGGTAATTCCGGCAAAATCCCATCACGTGAAACTTTCCCACTAAGCGGCTGTAAAGACTGTATTTCATATCATGAGACTTTTTCTTATTTTAAATCTTACCCAAGACATTTGAACGTTGTTCCTTATTAACAATTGTTCCAAAGGAATGCACATGAAAAAAAAAAAAAACAATATATATATATATATATATATAGTCCAAAAAAGTTTATAAGATTTACTACCTAATTTATAAACTTTTTTATTTTATTTTATTTGCAGAGTGGATTACACACACTTCATTCCTTTATTCACAGCCTTTCCACAATAAAACCCATTTGACAGATATACATTTATTCTTTATATTTGTCCTTACTCTTGTTTTTTTTGTTTTTTTAATATACCTATTCCCCTTAATCCAATTTGAATATGAATCCAGTCAGTAAGAAAGTTATTTTGTGCTTTGTACTTTATCTGTGTAGCTTTACGATCAAGTAGATCACAAATAGTGCGTTGGTTGGTCGATTTACAATTTTTATAGCTCTCTTCTTTAGCATGAAAATTGGATTAGTTTTGGTTTCCTATGTGTTTCCCTTTATCTCCACACATTATGTAATGTATGGAACTATGAGAAAACATTACAGGATATATAGAGAGTCCAAATTCATGGGTTTGGACATTTTTGTTTTTACATAATTTATGATAAATTAGCCAAGTTCCCATGTTATAAATTGTTCCAACATGTATTAAGACTGTTGATAAATTATAATTTGGTTATAAATAGTTTCCATTAATGCACAGAGCCGTTACAACATGTATTTGAAATATTTTCAGGAGATAAATCTGGGCTAAAATACTTCTCAGGCATTGTTCATAGGCCAAGCCTGTAAGATAAATGGTTTGCAGATCAAGTGCAGGATATCTAACATTTACATTGTCTAAAAAATAAAAACTTTAAATGTTGCAAATGTCCTTGAGGGGGTAAACTGCACAAGAAATACCAAAGATACATAATGTATTTGATGCTTTACCCTTGAAAGCCGGCCAAGAAGACGATGGATGCAGAGGCCAAAAGGGTTGAAGCTGCTTCGGAAAGGTTTTAGAGAGAGAAACTAATAAAAAATAAAACATAAAACATAATTGCGAGTATTTAATATTGACTGGAAGTTAGTTGTTAAATATTTGTAACTTATTTTAGCCAACAGGTGTTTGGTAGAAATGTCAGCTTGTGTTCCTTGTAGGTGACATTGATAGAAATCTCCAATTAAAAACTACAGCTGCCATTACTTCCCTCTATAACATACAGTGTTTATATTTGCATGTACATAATATGCATGTGTCGCCCGAGGTGGCACTGATAATTACTAAGCAACTCCTCCTTGTGGAGAAACTGGATCCTGCTTGACTGACAGCTCTGGTGAGTTTGAGTAAATTATAATAATTCAGCGTCGACATACTTGACATACCAAGTCAGAATAACACACAGCCATTACATTTCCACCACGTGGATCTCGGTTTTTATTTTTTTGATTCAACCTTTTACAGTACTGTAACAAAAACCAAAACAAAATAAAAATAAACAGGAGCAAAATGGTGATGACGAATACATACTTTTAAATGCTCTAATTACAAAAGATGAGGATGTCGGTAGTGGGGGGAAAGAAGAAAAAAAAAAAAAAAGAAGCCATTTGAAGCACTGACGTGGACTGAGCAGTTGTTATTCATTTACTAACAACATATACAGGAGGGGGGTGAACAGTTACCACTTTTAAACTGGCCCCGGGTCATTCAAACAGCTGGCTTAGCACACCTGGGAGAGGTGGATGAAAAACAGGACAATGAGAAAATGTATGTCGAGTGGATGATTTTAGCCTCCCTTTGTCATCCCAGTCCAATTAACTAGACTCCAACGATCCATTTTTTATGACTGCTGGAGCTGGTCCAGTGAGAAGACACAGTAAGGAAGAAGGATTGCCCAGCCTCGCTCTTTTCAGCCATGCAGTAAACAACTAAATATAACAACTGCCAAGAGCCATGGAGGGCTATCCTTACAAACAGGGAGAGGCCAGTGAGAATGATTTATTTTTTTAATTTTATTTTTTTTTAGGGCAGGCAGTCTAGGTTTCATAGTTGGGGTTCTTGCGGAGGATAACAAAGCCCTCAAGGATGGGGGTGACAGGGAGGTACTCCTCTGTGGCCAGCTCAGCCCTCTCTCCGTGAGCCAGCAGCACCGGCGTGGTGTGAGTCTGGAAACCTGTGATGGCTTTTGGCTTGCCTGCCTGGCCCACGACATCCACAGCCTGGAGACAAAAAAAAATAAAAAAAACAGACTTGTGTTAAAAAGCAATTTTTCGTCTACGTTCAAAGCATAATTCTTGGATTTTTGGTTGCTGATTAAATTCCATAACTTGTCTATTATTTCTAAACATTAGGGCAGAAAATGTCTCTTTTTTTTTTTCCTTTTCTCTCGGTAATTTTCCTAAGCTTTACCTGTCCAACTCTGACAGATACAGGCAGTGGTCGTAGCTCCTCGTCGAAGGTGACCAGCATACGTGGCTGCATGGCTGCCACCAGGCCGTAGAGAATGTAGTGAGATTTCCCCAGGATTACTGTAACGCACACAGTGAACACCAGGAGGAACATTAACACTGACGGAATAAAACCAACTGAAAGAACAGGCCAGTGTGTGTGGAGGCAGAGATGTGAGGCAAAAGCAGCAGGAGAACAAACGTACTGTTCTTGACGTCGAGGAAGGAGACGAGCACGGTGAGCAGCCCAGCCACGGCGACCTGACTCATCAGCTGCCTGTCGCTGTGGTAGGGACAGAGTGTCAGTGTGCCTTTGCCGAGGTGAGTCAGACCCTGTGGAGGCAGAAAACAGTCGAGTCAATCGCCAGTCAAACGCAGGTTCCTAAAAGACCATGCGTCTGGTACAGAGCGCCTTTTGTGTTGCCGCCCACCTGAGCCAGTCGGACCATGAAGAGATTGTTCGGGTCTTTGGCGTGATACTGTGCCAGCTGTCGCAGCATGGCGGCCAGACGAGCGTTATTCGTGCCTGAGGAAATGGAAAAAATAAAGAGCCTGTGAAATATGTCGAGGAAGTAAAGACCAGAGGCACTCTGAGAAGAGGAGGCACTGAAAACGACAACACACCTTCAAGAATTCAACGCATTATACTCAATATTTCTAGTGAAAAACATAAAGGGGATCAGCTTTTTTTTTTTTAATACAGGAAATTGATGCATTGTTTCAAAAGTTTTCAATTTCTTGACTTATCAAGCCTGTATATAAAATATGTGACTATTATGAAATAAAAATATTCACAGCAATTGGAGCATTACTGAACTTTAACCTTTAGCAGATGATGTATGATATCAGTGAATGATTATAATAACATAGCTCATAACAGCATCTTATTGTTTGTACTCAAAATACTAAACCATTGTTTGTTAAAAACGTTTTCAGTGATAGGCTGCTTATTTATTATTAATTAGTATATGTTTTATTTATTAGGTTAATTTGATATTTTCCATTTCTGCATGCCATTACTTAGTTTTGTCACTTATATTGACAGTAAGGGTGGAACAAATCCACGGTTCAGTTCAGACCTTCATTAAAAAAAATTCTGGGTTTTATTAAATCAACTTTCAGAACACTTCGGTAGCCAGATGAACTTTAACTTCACATAAATGTACTAAATAAAGAGGGCCAGTCTCTGCTGACAGTTGACTTTGTCCATTAGTAAACTTTTAAACTACAATCTCAGGTTTATGAGCAGCCATCCGGAGAGCTTCGCCTTGTAACGTAATGAGGTCGTTTCAGAGCCGTTACATCCGTATAAAAACAGAAAACATGAATTAAGCTAAATATATGAAAGTCTACTACTATTGTGACTATTACATTAGCTCTTTATTACAAGTTATGAACAGGTTTGCTATGGTCACAGCCGTTAACACAGTTAACACTAGGTGTTGCTCACCGCTGCCCACCATGCCCATGGCAAAGATGGAGTTGTGGGACACCTCGGGATCCGCGTCGTGGGAAAACTTGCTGAGGGTGTCCAAGATGTTCAAACGAGGGTTGGACACGGAGATGAGAGCCAGGGCGAGGGGCACCGCTCGCCTCAGGGTGGGCTCACCATAACGCAGCTGATGATATGAAGAGAGAAATCAGAGTTTCAGGCCGTGTCGTCAGTAAGATGTAAAGGAGGACGAATTAAATCTGGCTCTAATTATTTTTAATCGGCACTTTGTCACACGTAAGTACACGATATCTTAGTGTGATTCAGTATCAGGATGAGTGAGAACTAAGGAACAAATGGAAGTTTATAACAGTAAAGACAAGAGAAAATATAAGGACCAGGATCAAAAGATGGTGAGCTGTACAAAAAGCCTCTTTTTAAAAACACACTCAGAAGTGGTAAAGTAAAAGTAAATAAAAGGAAATTAGAGGTTGTGAGATGGGGGAACAATGGCATCTATAGTAAAAGGTCAACGAAAAAAAGTGTCAGAAAGCAGTGCTACTAACCAGATGTCCAAATGTTCGCAGTGCCATTTCAGAGCCGATCTCCTCCCCCATGGCAATCAGGGCAATACCAAGAACAGCTACACCCTGAGAGAAAAACAGAAAAACTTTAAACCAACAAGCATCCATAACGTAGGTGTTAAAAAGGAACTTCTTCACAGATACATATTGGCAAATAGTGGATTTACCTGGTGGGAGCCCATGTCAGCTGCAGTCTCCTTCTTATCTTTGTCCTTCTTGTCCTTCTTGTCTTTCTCCTCCTCCTTTTCCTTCTCCTTGGCTTCGTAGTGCTCACTGCAGATATGGAGAAGCTGCTGCACCTTCAGCACGTTGCCAGAACCTGAGATGGAGGCAAATTTTAAACTTGTTTTTAAGATTAAAATCAGCAGATATTCTGTATACGATTGGCTTATACATTGCGTGACGAATATGTAAATAAAAACAACAACTTTGGATCCTCTTGAACACTGCGAGACTGACCTGCGTATGCACAGATATCCACTAGTGTGTTGGCAAAGCTGCGGAACGGCTCGGGTACGACCTGTAAAGCTGCCAGGGTCGTCTCAATCGCCTCTCCTTTACCTATAGAAAAGACAAGAACACAAACACGACAGCTCATTTAATCTTTATTTAAATCAGGATGCATACACGAAAACAGAATCAGTAAAACAGAAACACAACTACACAATAAACAAGGAATTAAAAACAATCGAGGGAAGTTCATTCCATTTTAAAAAGGTGCAAAGTTGAGCTGCAACGATTGGTCGCGTGCCAGAAAAATAATCACCAACTCTGGCGATAAATCGATTAAGTAACTTTTCATGCAGAAATGGCAAAATATTGATTTCCTACATTGTTTTGTTTTTTATATTCAGCCCTGGGGCTTTAATATTTCCTGCTTTTCTCTCTTTTATGTCATATTAAAGTGAATATCTTTGGGTTTTTGACTGACAAAACAAGAAGGCATCACCTTGGATGTGATAAATTGGGACATTTTTACACTATTTTCTGACATTTATAGGCCAAACAATTAAAAATCGAGAAAATCATCAACAGTTTTGGTTAGTAAGTACATGAGGGATATCACAGGTATAGTTACTGGATCGTGAGCTGTAGATTTAAATGAGGAGATGTGGGGTAGTCTGGAAGATTCAAGCTTTACACATGAATAAACATGAGATGTGGACTGTCAGGACGAATGAGAGAACAATGAGGAGTCTGAAATGTGCACGATGGACACACGAGGTTTAACAGCTGAAGTGTTAACGGAGCAGCATGACGATAGTGTCTCTACAGTGAAGGACAGACGTGAAGGTTGACTGCACAATAGTTTTACGTTTGGAAGACAGACATCCTTTCATTTTTTTTTACACAACAAGCCTAGTTTGAGATTAAATCTTTTGTATTTTAGTGGAAAGTATTTGTATGACTAAGGAAGGGAAGGCAGTGATAATGGAATAGGCCCCTTAAATAAGATCATGACTTACACTAGAGTTTAGCAAAAGCTGCCACACATCACATATTTATATCTACTTATTCTTGTAATAGTCCTTATCCTCTCCATGCTCACCCAGGTGGTTGAGTCCCAGGCCTAAAGGCAACCAGCGGGCGTACGTGTCCTTCAGCTCCTGCTCGCTCTTCTCCATGATGGTCTGGACGATGGTGGAGGTCACGTCACCGTTACAAGATCCTACTGCGATCATACCGCAGGCCAGCGCCGTCACTCCAACCACCTGGAGATTCGACAAAAACACATGCGAACGTTGAGAAACTTTTGGGGAAAAAAAAGTGGAGTGAGAAAAGCGCTGAAACTAAAACAACACATCCAATACCTCCATGCTGGATTTGGAGTCTCCCATGACGGGGAGAAGCAGAGAAAGCACGTCTTCTCTGTTGGAGCCGGCGTAGGCCAAGCCCAGTCTGAAACCAAGACGACAAGGATCAAGACGCGGCGCCATAATGTGCCGTCAGAAGAAAACACTTCACTGATCCCCACAGGAGAGATTCAAGTAGAGAAAACTTACTATACGGCACTATATATCCGAGGCCGTGGGTAAAATGTCCTGGTGCGTATGCAAATATTTTCCTCACCCAAAGATGGCTCCTATCCTCATGACGTTGCTGTTGTGGAGGACATAGTCGGAGAGCAGGGCGAGGGCCGGGTCACATTCGTTCCTCACGCCTGAGTTGACGATGCCGCAGGCCAGGAGGGCACCAGACTGTGCAGAGAGACGGGAGAGAGGGGGAAGAAAAACGCCTTTAATGCTTGATTTTTCATTGTTTTTCCGCCTGGGTAATAACCTTAAGAATAATTATAATAGTCGGTTATGTTGAGCGGTTTTCAACCATGTGCGTTTTTTTGGCAAATTGAAGTTTTAAACTCTTGTTTGATGTTATAATTATATTCATGTTTGTTAAAAATGTATCTGAAAAATTAAACAATTGAATCTTAAACCTGAAAACTTGACAAAACACTATAAAAATCTAATTTATCAAAGCCAAAAAATGATGTGAAACTTTAAATCACAAACGTAAGACTAAGAGTAGTAAAATATCTCCCTAATAAATCTCATCTCAGCTTTTTACGACTGTCCAAGTCAAGTTTCATGTTTGAGAAAATGTTCACATCATTTCTGACTCAATTAACTTTCTTATATTATCACATTTTTTTGATTTAATGATTTCATGTTGCAGCGAGATCATTTAGTCAGAGACGCAGGACGTTTACCAAGCAACTTCCCTGAATAGAAGATCATGAAATTCAGGAAACAATCCTGACAGCGTTGCAATCTAGCCAGTAAACTAATGTGTTCCAATGTTTACCTTGATGTAGTCCTCAGAAGAATAGAGATATTTGTCAATCTGGGTGAGACCTCCATCCACGTCCCAGAGCAGGATCATACCCAGGGAGGCTGCAGCGCTCAACATACCTGCAGACATACATATCATCTTTAGTCCCCGAACAATAAAATAAAATGCATTGAAATACAAACACCACAAATGTTTTCCTTTACCGTGGTCCTTGTTCTTGTACAGCCATTTGTTTCCGTCGTCTGTGAGCAGCTTGTCCTGTCCAAAGGCTGCGTTGACAAAGCCGTTCACGAAGGAAGACGCCAAGTTCATCCGAGCGGAGTCCACCTGCGAGCCACTGCCTCCAAATCCTGCCGAATGAAGCACAGAGGGCACGCAATCAGCAATTAAGACACAAAAACAACCACGAGTAAATCACAAAACACAGAAATCCTCCTAATGTTAGATGATGACCATGATACAGACCAGGGTTATTATACTGAACTGAAACTATAATAGAACAGTGAGAAATATTGTTAGTAAACAAACAATATCCTTTAAGAAAATCGAAACTGAAACAACATTGCCCGGTTAAAAAAAAACAAATAAAAAAATTAAGTTATTTCAGTTTTGGTTTTGTAGCTATAATAAATCTCTACCGAAAAAAGGTCAAAAGAACCAAAGAAATTGAACAGACGTGACATTTTTACACAGTTCTCCAACCTGTATTTTGTATGTACGTGTAGCTACACATTTCTGAGACATCATACATGGTCCTAACAAAAACTAAATATATAAAAACTAAAACTTTCGGCAAAAAATTAAACTAAAACCAGCCAATGCACTCTGAAAAACTAACTAAAACTAAATTAAATCTAAAAAGTAAAAACTAACTGGAAATTATAACTTTCATCTGGACCGATTTAAAATGAGTTGTGTCTCCGTCAACAACCGATACACAACCTAACTGAACACACACACACACACACACACACACACACACGCTGCAGATATGTACTCACTGTTGTTTTCCAGGTGTGTTTTGTAGATGTCATCTGGGACTTTTGGTTCCATGATGTCCAACTGGGGAGAGACGAGTGCGTTATTAATAAAAGGTGAAATGTGCCGAGTCATTACCAAATGTTTTTGAGAGGCTAAACAGCAACAAATACGTATCGAAGCAGAACATTTGAAAAGATTACATCCAACTTTTATCCATAAATGTTGACTTTTGGACTTTAAAACGTTCTGGAGTTACTGGAAATGTTTGGATCACACGAGATAAATAGTACAATAATAATAATATTACTGCAAGCAAATCTTTATCTGAAACTTTGCCACGTGCAGCTCTAGAAGTAACTTATCAGCAGCCAAGAAAACAAAAAAAACACATTTCAAGTGTAAATATCCACCAGGGCACTTCAAAAGCGTCGACATGTACCATTTTCTAGGTAAATAACTTTCAAATCCAGCAAAGTCCCCACATTAATTATGACTATGGACTTTCTTTTCACCTGAACATTTAAAAGTGGAGTCTCCGCTGTCCTATTTGTCCCTACACCAGTACATTAATGGTTTCCTCCCTCCTCCTCCTCTCTCTCACCTCTCTGGCCAGAGCCAGGAAGTTGCTGTTGAGCTGCACGTTGGACATGATCTCTGTCAAGTCCTCGTAGTCCTCCACGTCCTCATTGAGCTCCAGGAACATGCCATGGCGACCCAGCATGAAGGCCATCTGCTTCTGGATGACTCTGCAAGGCAAAGAGGAGTTCGTTTTTCATACACCACCCAATATGACACAGTAGGCCTTACATTACAAGGAGAGAGCGTATATATATATAAACAATAAATACAAGAGCAGTGCAGGGTCAAAAACTAAAAACACATGGAGGTAAGCAAAATCCTTTTTCACCCTTAAAAGGAGTCACATTTTTTGAAATCTGTCTAAAAACATCAGTTAAGTGTCCACATGTACATTCAAACAGTTTGTGCTTCGTGTAATCACTCCTGTTCAACAAAATAAAAAAAGAACTTACAGTCGAATCTTTGTATAGAACAGACAAATCCGACTTAGATATAATAAAACTGAGAAAGATATGCACTCTTCAAATCATCTTCAGCTACAGTTTGTTATGAAGAGATTTGGCCACTATGAACAGAAGGGAAAGTTTCATATTGTTTTAATTGTCAGGTGTTCATGACTACATCTTGAAAAATCGGCGCCTATCCTTTCATCATGACCACCAGAGTGCTTACATGTCTTTGCAGGAGGTGAAGATGTTTTCTACGAGCTCCACGTCGTTGAGCATCAGGGCCAGGCGCAGGGCCTCTGGATAACGGTTGAACTTCCTGAAGATGTTCAGGGCACACCTCAGCAGCGCTGAGTTTTCTGGCTCAGGAACATAACTCACACAGCTGGAGGAGGAATGCACAAAGTTAGGACGTGAAATGGGCATTTTTCAAAAATCAACAAGTCTTATTTTAGTGTGTAAATGTTTAAAAACCTGAACATACCTAGTGAGGTATAGGCAGACTTTGCCGTAGGCATTTTCATCGATGTAGTCCTCCAGCATTTCCAGCCTCTCAATCTCCATCAGCAGGTCGCACGCCTCGTGCTCGGCATTGTGGGCCATGTTGTAGGGCACAATCTCCTTCACCAGCTTCAGCAGCGTCTCCTGCTGCGTCTTGTCACTCTCCTCCACCTCCTGCCACTCCTTAGCCACCTCACCGGCCAGGTGCCTGGAAGACAACAGAGAGGGGAAACGTTTTACCACAAAGATTTCCTGTTCTCGACACAGGGAGACATCCCATCATCTGCCCAGTTTTTTGTATTTATGCTTTCTCCCAAACATCAGCCATACACAAAGCATAATTTACTTATTTATTATTATAGAGGGGGGTTTATCTAGATCTGGCGATTAATCGGATTGTATTTTCAATTAACATTTTGGCAGTGTACTACAACATGCTTGCTCTATTTTATTTTTATATTATCTATTTAAACAATATATTTATATATAATTTTTTTTGTTTTCAGTTTAATTATACAGTTTTTCTTAAGTTTAATAAATGCATGATGTTTCCAAAGTCAATGAGTAAATCGCATTAAATAATCTTGATCACTATTGACCAAAAATAATCGTGATTATGATTTTTTTCCATTGTCGAGCAGCTATACCTTTCACTCCACATACAATATGTCTTATTGCAAAATTGCACAATTGATAAGTGAAGAAAATTTAAAAATCAGGTGAAATGAATCTCAATAGAGCCAAATGTTCTTCCCTTATTTCTTAAGTGTTTAGTGTAATTTCTGATGAACTCCTCTCTTTATGAAAAGCTGAAACATAATATTGTTTTTTTTCTGTCCATACTCCAAGCTTAATGGTCATCCAATAACATTATGGTTGGTAACATTGGAACACCTTCATAAAATAATTTATTAAAAAAAAGGAGGACAGAATAATTTGATGGCAATAAACAGCACACATTTTTCCTTGTATAGGTAGATTTTTCTACGATTTAAAAGTGAACCAAATCACATAACTACCATCAAAGAATCTCTGAATGTCCTCTGCTTACAATGCAGCGTCTCCAATAACAAGAGCGCTACATGCATTGGCTGAAGATGCCGCGTCGTGTCTTACCTGACATATTCATGTCCCCAGGAGGCCAGCTCTTCCTGGGAGCCGAGCAGACGGTACTTCAGACACTCCCTCTCACCGCTCATGGTCATGGCCAGCACCGACACCACATCCGCACAGAAACGCTGCAAATACAACCTACAGTTTTAACTTAAGGTCTTTAGTCAAGACAGAGCTGCAACAAATAGTCAATGAATCGTCAGAACTAATTAATTGGCAACTGTTTTGATAATCAATTAATCATTTAGGTACAATTTCAAGCAAGAATGCCAAACATTTGATGGTTCCAGCCTCTCAAATGTGAGGATTTACAGATTTTCCCAGTCTTGGATTATAATACATTCACTATATTTTTTTTATTGACTGATGGACAAAATAAAAAGGCATTTGAAGACATCACTTTGGGCTCACAGAAGAGGGAATTTCTTGTCAAAGCTTCTACAACATATCTGCACTATTTTTCATACTGTGATTCGACTGAAAAGTTTTCAAAGAAATGCATGAATTTCATAATTTTCAGGCAGGACAAGAGAGCCTTACCCTGTTCTCTCCAGGAGCCATGCCGTCATAGATCTCTTTGAGCTTCCCATAGTGTGGGCGCAGGAATTTGAGGGGCTTCGGTACAGAGGTCATGGAGGTGGTTGAGGAGCGGATTAGTCTCCGCAGCTCTTCCAAAGCAGGACGGTACATCTCTGTGTTCTTCTCCTGCCAATGTGAAGAAAATGTGAGTTTTTTTTGCCCTGTAAGAGCTTTTAAGCCGTGACACGCAAGAGTCGTTGCAAAAAGAAAACAAAACTTACACTCAATCGCTCCACCATCATCTCCAGGTCCTCCTGCAACTGCTTGTCTTCCTCTGACTGAGAAGTTGAGTGAAAGAATAAAATGATCTGTTATTATTAAATTCATAAAAACAATCAATAAAGTAAAAACAGACTAAATTGACACTGCTGCCTTTGGCCTCAAAAAAAGGTAGAGGGATGGCCTTTTATTTTAGTTACTAATGTGGTGATGGCAGTGATAAAGTGTTAATGCAATAGGCTATTTTATTTCATGAGGTAAATGTTTAAACTCGCATAGACATAGTACACACAGGTTGCAAAATGGTCAAATCATTTACCAGTTAATTTGTGGCTGATGAGTTAAGCAAATCTAGAAGCCACATATATATATGTATGCATGTATGTATGTATATATATATTTTTTTGCAGCATTTAGCTGGAGGCTGCCACTTGAATGACAGTAAATTTAAACAGTCATGTTTGTATCCAAGTCCACCAGCTACTTTGGAAGTTGTTGACCATGTAGAGGTCATATTACATTTTTAATGCAGCTGACCAATTTAACAGTGAATGTCTGGCTGACTGGTGAATTGAAGAACTACTATAAACATGTATTTTACTTATTAACTCCCAAAAGCACTTGAATTCCAACATGTGGTTTAATCTGCTGTATTTTAAACCCATTGTGTTGTGTTGTAGTTCATCGAGATAATAACATGTTAATCAATAAATTCACATGGCTACACACACAAACTAACCGGAACAAGTTAGAAGCTAAACTGCCAAATCAGGCTGTTTTAACAAAAAAGATGATGCTGAATAAATGTTAATAGTTTATTTGACTTCACGTTAGCTGCTGTGTCATACAGTACGTTACCTACTGTTAAACCTGGCTAGTTGGACATGCTAGCACATCAGGCAGCAAAGCTAATGACAGCAGCGATAACAACTAGCATGCTAACGCTAGCTTACCGGCTGAGTTATGCTAGGCTAAAGTTAAGCTAACGGGTCGCGCTCATCTACACGACTTTGACGGACCGCGAAATTCTAACAAATCAAAGTTACGTGTGTTTTATGCGAGATGTTATTGTACAGTTAATACGAGTGTGTGAGTCTATCTATCTTGAATGGCGAAGACTTCGGCCTGCTCAACCATGTTGTCAAAGCGGCCGTGACTAAGGCAAAATAACACCTCTGGCTCCTGTAACGTTAGTTAGCACACGGCTGAATGAGCAAAATGACCCCTCAACTTACCAATTCTTGCTCCTCTTTCTTCTCCTTATCCTTTCCAGAGGACTGCTGCCCCTTTTCCTTTTCCTTCTCCTTCTCATCGGTCTTTTTTTCGGGCTGCTTATTCTCTTTGTTTTTTGCCTCCTCCATAGTTGCGGCTCTATGAACTGTCGGATAGCAAACGGAACTGAGGAGCACTGCTGTGAGCGGACCGCTTCTTCTTCGGTGGTGGAGATGTGTTGTGGTTTCGCTCTACCGCCCCCGCTGGTGGTGACTTGTTATGGCTGTTTGTGGGTACTTCAAGTGACACCTTCCTGCTGTGGAGTCATAAGAATGCCAAATCAATCCCCCTACTATATATATTGTATAAAATTGTGTTTTATATTAAACTGGGCCTCGTGCCATGTATAAACATAGCTACCCTGTTACTGTGCAGTCAATACTAAGCTATTCAATTAATACAAAGGTTTATATATTCATGTACATTTTTGGATGAAAAATTGGTTGGAAATATATGTATTTTTTTTTTTATATCAAAGCTTGTCTAATCGACCAAAAAATTTGCAACCCCCTACAGTACCTCCACGGACCCCCTGTTGAAGACCTCTGCTTTAGATAATTTTTTTGAAAATCGAAAGATATTTTTAAAATGTGGGTAATATTTTTGAAAATCAAAAGGTTTTTTGAAAGTTGAGGTCTTTTTCAAAATCGAGGTTTTTTTGAAAATAGTGGTCATTTGTTCAAAATGTTTTCAAATTCAAATTTTTTTTATAATTTAAGTAATTTTCTTAAAATTGAAGAATTGTTTTTGAATTTGTCATTTTTCCATAATCGAAGTTTTTTTGAAAATTGTGGCCATTTTTTGAAAATTAAACATTTTCTTGAAAGTTGAAGAATATTTCCAAAATTGGGTTCATTTTTCCAAATTATTATTTTTTATTTTTTTGAAAATTAAGTTAATTTTTTCAAAGATCATAGGTTTTTTTGAAAACGGTGGTCAGTTTTTGAAAATCAAACATTTTCTTGAAAGTTGAAGAATTTTTTGAAACTTTAGGTAATTTTTTCAAAATCGAAAGATATTTTAAAATTAAGGTAATATTTTTGAAAATCAAAGGTTTTCTGAAAGTTGAGAATTTTTTGAAAATGGAAGTTTAAAAAAAAAATTAGCGGTAATTCGTCAAAATCAAAGGTTATTTTGAAAATAGTGGTAATTTTTTCAAAATTGAAAGTTTTTTTTGAATGTTGAGGTCATTTTTTTCAAAATCGAAGTTTTAAAAAAAAAATGTTTCGTTAATTTCTTTAAAATGCAAGATTTTTTTTGATAATTTAGGTATTTTTCTTAAAATTGAAGAATTTTTTTTGAAAATTTAAGTTTTTTTGAAAGTTGAGGTCTATTTTCAAAAATGAGTTTTTTTTTCAAGATAAGTTTTTCAAAATCGAAAGTTTTTATGAAAGTTGCGGTCATTTAAAAATGTTTTGATAATATATACTTATATATATATATATACAAGAAATGTATATATATATATATATATATATACAGAAATAAATGAACAAATATATAAAATACTTATAATCATTCTTTAATATTTTGTTATTTGTCTTTATATTCCCAAATGTATTTACTTCCTTTGTTATTCTTTTATTTATTCCTCTTTATATCCCACATGTTTTTGTTACTATTTTACAGGTTTATTAATATGGCAATAACCTAACTTTGAAGTGACTATCTTTACCGCATCCATTTTCAATGCGGAAGTAGTCATTTATCCCATGTTCTGCGAGTCATTAAACGCAGCAGAAGATCATGTGACCACATGGAACTGAATCACATGCGTGCATGAGTTCCTTTTTACATCGACATGGCGTTTCAAAGGGTCGCGTTGCTTGTGTGTGTCGTCGTCTTATTGACAGTGTTGTCTGTGTTTGTTGCTGCAGACGGACAGTTTAAGGGCTTCAGGAGGTTTAATGCACTGCAGGGTTATAAATGCAGCCACAGGCCTGTTTCTGAGGAGCTGTGGTTCACTCAGAAACTGGATCACTTCAATGGTGCAGACAGCAGAGAGTGGAAGCAAGTAAGTCAAGTCACATGGCTTTAAATATATGTTTAAATATATGTTTTAAAGTAATCAAAGTGATCACATTAAGCTGGTCCACTTGCTTTCTTGCAGACATGTTTCATAAGGGTGCCCACTGAAAACACCAAAACCAAAAGCCAGAGATTAATTTCATTACTGTTATTATGCTGTGGGAGTATATAGACATCTCTGGGACTATATCTCTGTACATCCCATATTCTTTTTATACTTCCTACTGTGAACATTTGCACATTTTTGCACACCTTTCATTTTAATTCAGGTATATTGTACATATTTCTATACAATATTCTTTCGTATTTTTTATTGAAATTAGTTTTCCATTCTGTATTTATTTTTATTTTTGTAATACTTTCTTTTAATTGTCTCATACCAATACACCAAAGCACGTGATTCTGATTCTGATTAAGGAATTGCATACAAATATACTTTGGTTTCTTATTTTACAGTTAATTTAGCAAATTTTCTGATGTGCATAGATTTATTATGGTACAGTTAACATTTTGAGTTCCACAACAATCCTGTTTTAACGTTTCCATCTATATATACTTGTGTTAGTGTATATATATATATATATATATATATATATTGTTCCTCAAAATATGTCCTTTTCCCTAAAAAGACAAATATACAGCTTTTTACGTGGTGCTTTCTCATGGGCTTAGTTTAGGATAAACATTATAAATGTAGAGTATTAATGTGCATTGTCATGTCCATCTGTCAAAATGTTTTTCATACATTTTAAAAACTACATCCATGTGTATTTTCTCCCCTCAGCGGTACTTTGTAAATGAAGCCTTCTTCAGGCCGGATGGTCCCGTGTTTCTGATGATCGGCGGCGAGGGCCCGGCCAATCCGGCCTGGATGCAGAACGGCACCTGGCTCACCTACGCCGAGAAACTAGGAGCACTTTGCTTGATGCTGGAACATCGCTTCTACGGAAAGAGTCACCCGACCACGTACGTTTGACCTCGCTGATTGAATTCTTGACCTTGTAATTCATTGTAATTTAATCCAAATCAGTCCAAAAATAATCGCAATTATACAACCCCTGGCAAAAATGATGGAATCACCAGTCTCGGAGGATGTTCATTCAGTTGTTTAATTTTGTAGAAAAAAAGCAGATCGCAGACATGACACAAAACTAAAGTCATTTCAAATGGCAACTTTCTGGCTTTAAGAAACACTAAAAGAAATCAAGAAAAAAAAATGTGGTAGTCAGTAACAGTTACTTTTTTAGACCAAGCAGAGGGAAAAAATTATGGAATCACTCAATTCTGAGGAAAAAAGTATGGAATCACCCTGTAAATTTCCATTCCCAAAACTAAGACCTGCATCAGATTAGATCTGCTCGTTAGTCTGCAGTTAAACAGGAGTGATCACACCTTGGAGAGCTGTTGCACCAAGTGGACTGACATGAATCATGGCTCCAACACAAGAGATGTCAATTGAAACAAAGGAGAGGATTATCAAACTTCTTAAAGAAGGTAAATCATCACGCAATGTTGCAAAAGATGTTGGTTGTTCAGTCAGCTGTGTCTAAAATCTGGACCAAGTACCAACAACATGGGAAGGTTGTTAAAGGCAAGCATACTGGTAGACCAAGGAAGACCTCAAAGCGTCAAGACAGAAAACTTAAAGCAATATGTCTTGGAAACAGAAAATGCACAGCAAAACAAATGAGGAACAAATGGAAGGAAACTGGAGTCAACGTCTGTGACCGAACTGTAAGAAACCGCCTAAAGGAAATGGGATTTACATACAGGAAAGCTAAACGAAAGCCATCATTAACACCTAAACATAAAAAAGCAAGGTTACAATGGGCTAAGGAAAAGCAATCGTGGACTGTGGATGACTGGATGAAAGTCATATTCAGTGATGAATCGCGAATCTGCATTGGGCAAGGTGATGATGCTGGAACTTTTGTTTGGTGCCGTTCCAATGAGATTTATCAAGACGACTGCCTGAAAAAAACATGCAAATTTCCACAGTCATTGATGATATGGGGCTGCATGTCAGGTAAAGGCACGGGGGAGATGGCTGTCATTACATCTTCAATAAATGCACAAGTTTACGTTGACATTTTGGACACTTTTCTTATCCCATCAATTGAAAGGGCGTTTGGGGACGATGAAATCATTTTTCAGGATGATAATGCATCTTGCCATAGAGCAAAAACTGTGAAAACATTCGGTGAACATATGGTGATTCCATAATTTTTGCCAGGGGTTGTAGACTAATTTATTTCTAATCAGACCTTGTGTGAGTGTGTGTTCACTCCAAGCTTGTTAAGATCTCAAACTCTGGAGCTTTTTCTTCTTCTCTGGTTTATTTGGGCAGGCAGCTGACAACAGTAATAATAATAATAATAAACTTTATTTGAATTGCACCTTTTTAAACTTAAAGTGCTTTCCAATAAAAGAAGCCATTTAAAACACAAAGAGAATTAAATAAACTAAAAGCCCGAAACTAAACACATAATACAACACAGAGTAAAACGAGCAAAATGTAATAAAACGTCAATAAAATCACAGAAAAGCAATTCTAAAAAAGTGGGTTTTTTAAAGCGATTTAAAAACCAAACTGAGTTTACAGCCCTGAGCTCCTCAGGCAGCTCGTTCCAAAGGCCAGACGCCACTAAAGGCTGAGCTTTCGCTTCTTCCAGGAGAACTGATTCTCAATTACTGGAAACAGGAAAGCTGCCAAAATGCAAAGTGAAGAAGAAGAAGAAGAAAGACAGACCCATTTATAACTAAAAAGTCTGGACTGGTTTCTTCATGTATTCTTTAAGCAGCACAAATTCATCCTTTTTTAGTTTTAAGAGTTTGACTCTTCCTCTTTAACGTGTGAGTTTCACAGTTTCCTAAAATTGTCCTGTTAAACTTTTCTTTTTAATCGGACATTTGTTCAGCTTTACTTGTTCACATCTATTGTGGGTCATACGAGGACAGCGTGAGCTAAAATAAGCCAAATACAAAAAAAATGCAACAAAGTGGACTTACTTTGGTCTTCATCAAAGAAAGAAAACACTACGAGTGTGAACTTCTAAGGTTTTATTTCCTGAGCTGCATTGGATGAAAAAAAGTGCAAAACACTTTACTGAAAAAAGAACTTTGAGTCATTACAAAAGATGCATTGAATTTGTTACAAAGTTAAATAAATAAATTAATGAATCTTGTTTATAAGCTCATTCAATACTTTCAGAATTGTTGCTTTTAATAGCTCGGTGCCAGTTTCCTCGCCACGGCAGTCTTATGTGTCCCACAGTAGCTCTGTGACCTAGTGGTGATTGAGGAAGTGTCACTTTGCAGTAATGCAAGCCAAGTATATTTATACATATATAACAATAAAAGCATCGAGACAAATCGCCAAAGAAATGCATTCTAAAAGGACAATTAAAGACCCAAGAGAAATGAAAATGAAAACAAAGCTACAATTGAATAAGACGTAGGAGAATAAAAGTTACAGAGCAGTGTAAGAAATGAGGAATAATTAGATTTCATAAAAAAAGCAAACCTTTTTCCAGCTTTCAGCAACTCTGGTTCCTCAATACAGTGTGTGGGATCAGCAAAAGGACAAAGGTCCATTGTGCGAGCAGCTCCGTGTGTCCGGCGTCAGCAGCTGCTGCAGCTCTGCTACCACCAGGTGGCAGCCATGCATTCAAAACACAGAGCTGCAGCACAAATGACAGTAGGCCTGTTAATAAACAAATATTAATGATATGTATCAGATGCAATGAATACACATTAAAAGGCCCATAACTTTCTTTGAAATTCTTTATTTTCAAAGTAACTTAGAGATAATGGATTCTAGTAAGAAACGAGATTCTTCTTCTCCATTTTTATTTTTTATTTTAAATGGTTTATTTTCTACATAAGAAGCTATATATAGCTGATGGACAGTAATCCTGCACACAGTCAAAGTTGTGTCAAGCATTAGTGTGAGAAATAAAAAGGCGTTTCATTTATATAACGAGCAGCATTTTAGTTTTTTGTATAACTTGAACTTTAGAAACACTTTTTACTGTAATTCCTTGTAGTAAAAAGTGTTTATTTGTGCAAGTTTAGCATGAATAAATCTTTCCTTTTTGTCTTAGCTTTTGCTTTTGTGTGATTTACATTACATTACATTACAATCAGCTAATATAACTTTTTCAAATATAAAAACTCTATAATCTTAAACACACTTTACTCTGTTTTCATCCCATAAAACCGTGACATGCAGACAGATTCACACCCGACAAACTAACTACATTAACTTAACACAAAACAATTAGTCTATTTTGATGATTTCTTTTATTAATTACATTTAAAGTACAAAAAAAACCTCATTGTTTATCAATTCATTTTCATTGTGACTCACCGTCGCTCTATTTGGGTCTTAAGTTTAGCATCACTGCTGCAGATGTTCCCTCAAAATTTTGATTTTATTTAATTTAAAGCTCCCTTCCTCTCTCCGTGTAGTGACCTCAGCGCAGATAACCTGCGTTTCCTCAGCAGTCGTCAGGCGTTGGCCGACCTGGCACACTTCCGCACCATGATTGCGGAGACCCGAGGGCTGACAAACAGGAAGTGGGTGGCGTTCGGCGGGTCGTACCCAGGTTCCCTCGCTGCTTGGTTCAGGCTGAAGTATCCTCACCTGGTCCATGCGTCTGTGGCCACGAGTGCACCTGTTCATGCTACTGTCAACTTCCCAGGTACGAAGACACACACACACACACACACACACACACACACACACACACACACACACACACACACACACACACACACACACACACACACACACACACACACACACACACACACACACAGTCGTCTTATAAAGAGATATGCCATATTGGATAATATACCAACACTATTTTTTTTTTAAACAGGAATTTTAGTTAGACTTGCTGTCGGGATTGTTTCATTGTGTATATATAATAATAATAATAATAATAATAATAATAATAATAAAATAATTCGGCAGCTTAAAAAAAATTGTCCCTATATCGTACGATAAGTCAAAAACGTAATTATTAATTATAATTATTAATTATTATTGTCACAATTGTTTTCATGCGTTTTCCTCTCCCCTCTCCTCTCCCCCCTCTCCTCTCTCCTCTTTCTCTCCTCTCCTCTCTCCTCT
>CALSCE010009526.1:6493752-6510570 GCA_943593645.1 Bovichtus variegatus | reverse complement strand
TTAATTTGAGAAATACTTGATTGACAGGAGCCTTTTTATCCAACATTTTATTTTTTGGCTATTTGTTGCAGATATGAAGCTTTGTATGGTTCTGATTTTCTTTCTATTGCATATGTGGCCTCGTGGTTCTGCACGAGTTTCTGGGGGTTTTTAAGTGATGGGGCTGGAAACACCGTCTGGGGAACCGGACACTTTGAAGGTCGCCTGTCCGCCGTGTTTTTTTATGTATTTTTAAATGTCTGTTTAGAAGCGAGTCACACTGTACTTTATTTCCCGTCTCCTTGACGATATCAGCCCTCGCCTCTTCGGCCTTGTCCTTGTTCCTGCAGACCATGTGGACCGTTCCACCTGTGACGGAGAGGGAATGAAACGTCCTTTTGTTTACGTCGACTCTGTGTGATGCAGCCGACTTTATACAAACTTAAAAAGTAAAAGCTTCTGAAGGGCAGCGATGACATTCTGAAATCTGTTTGGCCGCATTTGCATACTTTGTAGTTTTTGATTTACATATTAAAGTGGCAATGAGGGTTGCACAATGTAATGGCTGTAAAATAATGCGTTTATATTGGTTCCCTAAAGGCCTCGCTTTACAGTGCAATTCTGTCTGCCTTCGGTTCGCCCTTTCACAATAAAAGCCCTACATATACACTGCATCACTACAACTCAACAAAATATTTTATAGTAGCTATTCCCAGGTAGATAAAACATTTTTAAAAAAGACGTTATTTCTATTAAGCTACATCAGGAAGTAATAAAACGTCTCATACGTGACGTTCAAATACTGAAGCCACATCTTTGTATTTAACTTTGTGAAATCGTCTATGAACACAAATATAGTTGTGGTTATTTAAAGTACAATAGTCAATGTTCAGTGAAGCCTTATGTCAATTTGACAATGACTTTTGGTTATTGTAAGAAAAGGAGAAATGTGTACAAGCCAGGGAACAGTCAACATATATCGAAATGATTGTACATTTATGCTCTGCTCTGATATAAATGTCGTTCTTTTCTTACAGGCAACCACAAATTATTAGAGGGAGACACTGCAGGTGAAAAGGGTAAAAAAAGTAGATATCACGATAAAAACTTCCGCAGTTGATTACTTACATTAAGACAATTAACTTCTCTATTACAAGTTTTCTGAAATTTTTGTATTTCAATATCCAAAATGAGGCACAAACAGACAAAGTTATTGTTTGTACCACTGCTGTCATTACTAAAAATGATTAATAATTACAGTAGTATTAGGAATAAACGTCACAATGCATGAGTGTTAACTGATGTGCATTGTCTTCACATGTTGAGGTTGGTGAAAATCAGGCACCTTTCTTAGCGATGGCCATGGCGGTGGCTTTCCCGATGCCACTGTTGGCTCCGGTTATCATGAAGGCGCGTCCAGCCACGGACGCTTCCAGGTCCTTCTCCACAAACCTCTTGGAGGCTGACAGGAAGGCACTCCTGCAGGACGCAAAAAACATTTACTGCATCGAATTCATGTCAGCAAAAACGTGTTTAACGTGTCCACTGCATATCTCTGCCTCAGCGCTCAGCTGAGGGATGTCGGCATGAGATTTATCAGAAGTTCGGTTTATTTTTTTTAAGATTTTAAGGTTTTTACGGTGCATACATAAACACAGTAAAAGAAGTTAAAATGAAGAAAAATAAACAGCAAATATTGAAAGAAAAATACATTTCAAAAATATTTTTAAAAATGTAAATAAAAACATAACAATTTACTGTGAAAAATATGTACAGTTATATATATATATATATATATATATATATGTATATATTGAGATTAAATTAGATTCAGTGGGAGATATGGCCAAAATCTTCTATCCCAATATAGGTCATTTCATATCTCAATACAGCATTTTTTCTGGTAATTCAATATATAAATATTCTATATGAAATAACCACATGCTGAAACCTATTTTTGTAAATTAAATACTTGACAAATTAAAAGTATTTTCTCATTTAAATAAGAACTGTAGTGCGAAATGTAAAAAGAAAATCTGCATCAAATAGCCTAAAAATTCAATGTTGGATAAAAAGGCTCCTGTCAATCAAGTATTTCTCAAATTAAATGAGTCGATAATAAAATTAATTAAAATGAAAAAAAGAGAAAATATTGGAAAAAAAAAAATGACATTTAAAAAATATTCTAAAAACATATTTAATGTTTCTTATAATAAAGACATACAACAAAAAAAAACAAAAAAACATAACAATTTATTGTGAAAATTATATGAGTCGATAATAAAATTTATTTAAATGAAAAAAAGAGAAAATAGACAAAAAAAATGACATTTAAAAAATATTATAAAAACATATTAGTTGTGCAAAATGTAAAAATTAAAAACCCCAATCTTCAAATAATAATAATATAATAATAATAATAATAATAATAATAATAATAATAATAATAATAATAATAACAATACCACTGAAAAGCAGTGCAGTGCAGATAGCAGTGGTAATAATAATAATATTCCCCTCAAAATATTTCACTTTGGACCTTTCGGAGCAGTTTGAGTTAGTGTGTGGTTGTTAAATTAGACGTTTGTGATAACGATATCTCAATATATACGATTACGAAAGACAATAAATGATCATATTGAATTAAAGTCCAGGCCTAAGTGTAGCAGCAGGGAAGTGACAGCATGTCCGAGAGAGAAAGTGTGTGTGTGTGTGTGTGTGTGTGTGTGTGTGTGTTCAGGTCAGCCTTCTCACTGTACGTACTGTACAGACACAATGAAGACGAGAGCGTGCCTGGCATCGTCTCTGATGAGAAGAGGTTTGGGGTGAGACTCCTGCCGGTGACAGCAGGATCGTGTGTGTGGTTGTGTGTGTGTGTGTGTGTGTGTGTGTGTGTGTGTGGTTGTGTGTGTGTGTGTGTGTGGCACCAAGGACCTCAATTCCCCTCATTGTCCTGGATGCTATTGTTGCAGGCGGCTGAAGAAGGAGGGGGGATGAAGGGTAATACTGAGGCTAAATGCCCGCTCTGTTCGATGGTGTCATGCAGAGAGCGATTAGTGCAGGGGCAGAGCGGGTTACCGGGCAGCTCTCTCGGAGAAAAGATAACACAGAACAAAGGGGAGAAGGGAAACAATCACAAAAGCACCTCTTTAGACAACTTGGCCTGCTGTGTACAGATGAGGAAAGGCGCCGTAGGGCTGCAATAGATCAGATAGGAGGACTAATAAAGCTCTGGTGGTTGAATACTGACTTGTGCTTTTACACAGCTCCTGCTGAGTCGCTGTAAATGTGCTTCATAAATTAATGATATTCAAAAGATACAAAAATGGAGGTAAACTAAAACCTCCAGTCGGTGATCATCCGGCACCAGAAGAAACACGTTTTACATCTCATCCCTTTCAAAAGATCACGGCTTCATTTAACCTTTGACCCCTGACCTCATACATGCATGAGATCAACAGCCCATCTGCCCTTTGTCAGAGTGTTTTATTGCAAAAAAAAGATCAAATTAAATGTTTTTAAGAGATTTGGGAATTTTTTCATAGGCATTAAAGATGGGAGAGCCGAGAAAGGGAGAAAAAGCGCAACATGATGTGACCCTTAAATCACTTTTTTTAACCGTAAGATTATATTTTACCCTAAAACAGTAAATGAGGGCCACGCTGGATCACCCCTGATGAGTTTCCATCCTTGAATTTTTAACGGAAAATGCTTGTGATTAAGGACGAAAACGCCTACAGAATTAGATTTTTTGATAATTAATTAACTCTTTCTTTGTACGTTTCTTTATGTAGAGCAGACTCAACAATGTGCCCGTTTTAGAAATGTTGTTAATCTTTAAAATTGAAAACAATTCACACATTTTGGAATTTATTCGTGGTCTTCTTAAATGGCAAAATATACAAAATACTAATAATGAATGTAGAATAGAAAGTAGGTGTAATAAGCTGCACCTTTCCGGTCAGTATAACTTTACTTTGGTTTGTCAGAATTTAAAGTCTCTGTTAAACTAAACTAAAGTATTCAATCTTTACATGTTCTTCCATATCACATTTCTTAAATTATACGTTATATATACTTATATTTTCACATGATGAGCTTATGATGCATCGTTTCCTGCAAAGTTATAACTGTGTAGCTTTTGATCTGAAATAATAACAACTACACAGAAATATTTAATATCTATTTATTCTTTTTTTAACATTTAACCTCCTCTAACTATTGCACATTTCTGCAAAATCCTTCCACTTTTAAAACTGCACAGCTCTTGCACTTTTAAATTCAGACATACTTTGCATATTTTTCACAGTAATCTGTCACGTTCTTGTTGTATTTCCTTTTTTTTTTAATTTATATTTATTGAAAACATTTTTTTTTATTTTATATTGGTTTTTACAACAGCTTTTTATATATTTTTTAAAAATATTTGCTCTTATTTTACATTTTAATTTCTCTTGCTGTGTTTATTTAAGCACTGTTTTACACCAAAGCAAATTCCTTGTGTGTGAAAACTTTGGCAATAAACCGAATTCTGATTCTGATATTACTTCATTAAAATAAAAAAAAGAAGTTTTTAATAAACTACACCGAGAGAAGTCTTGCACAAAGTAACTGTAGCAGAGAATAATGACCATAAAGATCCTTCCAGTGATAATAAATACAGACTTTCATCTTACCTGGTGAACTCGGTCACTCCCTTCACGAACCAGGCGGAGTTGCGGTACAGAGACATGGTGCAGCTCCGGGAAACCTCTCGATGTGCTGGGCTCTCTCCTCCGCTTTTACCCTGGACCAGAACCACGTGGAGCTCCGCGAGCGACAACCCCCCCCCCTTCTATCTGCCCCCCCACCCCCGGAAGGGAGGATGTAGTCCAGTTGACTTTAAAAAATAACATCCAATTCGTGGGGTTGTCGACACAAACTAAATTAATTCTGTTTTATGAGTTTATTTTTTTGGGGGCTTTAACGTGACTTGATGTAAATAAAATTGCCTTGTAGTAAAATGGCAACATTAAATGTAAAACTCAAACAGGCCTACAGTAGTACAGAACATTTAGGATAGTTTTAAAGTAGTTAAAATAAGTGTCAACACACTGAAATCTAACGCCTACATCTAGGGGTGGAGACTGACTTAATGATTTTGAAAAGAACCAAAATATACAAACACTATGCGAAATAATAGGATGAATAATGACGGTTATTTATAAAAAATAAAATTTAAAAAATACACTGCCATAGGAGAGAAGTAGCCTGGGAGATAAAAAATAATAATAAATACAACTTTTGCAATATTAAATATGGAATGATATCATTGTCTCATCATTTTGACTTTTGCAATATTTTTCTGAAATAAAAATAAAAATACTTTTTTTTTTAATTTTGAAAAAAAAAAAAAATCATTATCCCATAATTTTGATTTTGCTAAATTAAAATTAATTAAATTAAAATTTCGGAAGTCTTTTTTCTGACTTTGGTGTGTTCATGAGCTTTAAATCCACTGGTTGCAAAAAGAAGTCAGATTATATAGAAGTCTATGAGAAAATGACCCTACTTCCCACTTGATTTATTACCTCAGTAAACACTTTCCTGACAAGTTTATGGTCTCAATCTCTAGTTTAAGTCTTCTTCAACACAGCATCATGTTCATTGAGTAAATTATGTTCCCATTTAGAGTAAAATAGAGATAAAGCAGCGCATCCTTTACGTTTAACATCTGGTTGCAAAAAAACAAGATGGCGACGACCAAAAACGCCAAACGAGGCTTCAAAACCATAGTCCACAAACAAATGGGTGACGTCACAGTGACCACGTCCACTTCTTATATACAGTCTTTGCATTCACGTGACTCTTTCCCGTCGGGAGCTACATTTTCCGACAGGACATGAATGTGGCACAAACGCCCTTTGTCACAATGTCAACTAAAGTTAAAACTATAGTTCGTGTTTCCGTCCCGTGGTTCGGATCCGCTCCAAAATGTTATGGGTTCTTCCTCGGCCCGTGCTACACCCTACGACTAAGTTTCATGGAAATCGGACCGGTAGTTTTTCCGCCATCCTGCTGACAGACAAACCCAGCAGCAAACAGCATTTTTGGCGGAGGTAATATTGGACCAAATGTATAAAGGAGACTGAAACTGACAAACGATATATATATAGATATATATATATATATCTATATGTATATGTATATATGTTCCTGCAGCCTGAACAGTGTTGTACATTCACCCATACTGTCTCCTCACTCCTCACTCCTCACTGTGCGCCCGCAGCCAATGCGCCGCTGGAGGAGCGCAGCGGGGCGCGGCTCC
The DNA here is from genome assembly GCA_943593645.1 of Bovichtus variegatus. Taxonomy (NCBI): domain Eukaryota; kingdom Metazoa; phylum Chordata; class Actinopteri; order Perciformes; family Bovichtidae; genus Bovichtus; species Bovichtus variegatus. The sequence continues at coordinate 6,504,284 of CALSCE010009526.1, read as the reverse complement.
GCCTGGAGAAGGTGTGAGTGAGCGCAATGATTTCTGGGAAGATCAACAATGTGTGCTCCAGCAGGACTGTAGGGTGCTGAGAAAGGTAAAGGTTTATCATAAACCTGAAGGATTTTTTATTTTTAATTTAGGTGACTCTCGGACTGCTCTGACAAAATGGTGAGTGCGCGAGCTTGTTGATGGAGTTGTTATCCCTTCACCTGTTGGCAGTAACACGTGCTGCACCGCAATAAAAGCCAATTGCTATGTGTTGTTATGCAGACGTGATTACATTGCTGTTCTCTGACCGCAGATCAGTGTGTCAGGCTACTTCCTTGATCAAAGGTCGTGTGATTCCTGATATTTCTACGTGGAAAAGTTGAAAAAACTGCCAAATAATCTGCCAGATTGATCACATTTCATTGTAAAATGAGCTCAAAGTGAGAAGCTTTGCAGAAAGATGGACCGTTTTTGAAATATTGTGAAATTGATGCAAATCTCCTAACGTTGCAGACTTTTAAATGTGCTTTACAAATGAATGAAGATGAATCTGGAATTTCACACACAAATAATCATATATATCCTTTATATATATATATAATATATATTCTTCATCTTTGTCCAGCAGACACTTTTGTTACTAAACATATGCTGCTTGCTGCTGCACCTCAGGGCAAAGAGCTCATTAATTCCCTTGCTCAACACCTTGTGTTGACTGTAATTGCACTCAGAGGTGTTGCACTTCCCTAATGTTCATTCACATTTCTAGTTGTGAAATCTAACCGCTGTGTGGTGCAAAACCTCACACACACAAGTGTTTTTTTTTCCTTTAGCTGTCGACAGTTCTAGGTGTGAGTGTCATTATGTTTGCTTCATATTTATCTGCGTTGCACAAACTACACATTAACCCTGTTTTAGCTGTATCCGCCCTTCTCTTTTCTTTCCCTCCCAGATGCACTTCCTGCTGCTGTTCAGCCGACAGGGGAAGCTGCGACTGCAGAAATGGTTCACACCCGTAACAGACCGGGAGAAGAAGAAGGTGATCCGGGACATGACGACGTTAGTGTTGGCCCGTCAGCCGCGCTCCTGCAACTTCCTCCACTGGAGGGACCTCAAGGTCGTTTACAAGAGGTGCCTACAAGAGACACATCTTATTTGTGTTACACAGTGAAACCCGCTCATATTGATCAAAAAGCTCACGACTGATTACTTCCTGTACAAAAACTTAATGGTGAACCATGGGCCAAAATCAAACACCTATTTTATTATATTGTTAAGACGAGTGCAGGACCGGGCACCTGTACCGGCAGCGTGCAACACACACACACATAATCCTCATTTCTATCACCGGATAGCACGGTCAGGTCTATGTGGTGAGATAAAACAAAGAGAGACGTCCCATAGAGGCCGTTAGCGGACGTGGCTGCGCTGCTGTGTGGATGCGCGTCTATTTGCACATTTACGGCTTAGCGCAGGCGCTAACCAACCCCTTTTTTGTAGTTTTCTACAGAACTGCTGATCCGAATAACTTTACGCGTGGGACTGCGCTCCCTCGGATCCTCAGCAACACGCACGCCAAGTGTGAAGTAGATCGGTGCGAGGGTTGGCGAGATAATTGAAATTTAGACACACACACACACACACACACAGAAATGTCAATTAGATTGTAATCTGCATGAGAAAAAAATAAATAAAAATGGGGTTTTTAATAATCATTTGCTTGTGGGCGGACGTGATCACGATGAGAGGTTTCTACTTCCAAAAAAGTCAATTTGTATTTGTATAGCAGCAAATGAAAACACACGTTATCTCCTGACACTTCTCATGTAGAGGTCTAGACCGTACTGTCATTTATAATAGAATAAAAATCAACAGGTAAAGTGTTGACTGGGAGTTGAACCACCTTTGACTGCGTTTAATGATTAACTTATGTCCTCATTGCTTATGCTTCAAAACACACACACACAGACGGACACACCCCTTCTCAACATACATGAATAGTGTGTTTGACCTTTACTCTGTTTGTAACATGGCATCGACAGTAACAGTGCAGCACAATGGAAATGGAGGATTTTTAGATTTTTTTTACAATTCTCTTTTATTGGTTTAAAATAATAATAATTAACATACTAACTCAAATTTAAAATATTTTGAGGAAAATTAAAAAAAAACAGATAAATGTGATTAACAAACGGTGTATATATGGAAATATATTTATATATTTTTTTTCTCTATAATGTTAATTATTAACCTGTTGTGTTTTAATTACATGAGGAAATATTCAGCACTTTTAATTTGCCAAGTATTTAGACGACAAAGGATTATGTTTTTGTACAGTTGTGGTTACAGACTCCAAAAAGAGACGAAACGCACGATTAACCAAGTTCATTTTTAATTAATTAATTTAGCATTTTCATTATTCTTTTCTTCTACTTTTCTTTAGATATCGCAATAATATCATATAGTGAAACTCGGACATTGTGACACCCTTAATGTGCTTGTTCTTCAGCAACACTTTTTCTTCTCATTGAAATACATTGATATGTTTCCTGGTTTCTTCGCGACGTTGTTGTAACGTCCGACCTTTGTCTCCGTCACATGCAGGTATGCCAGCCTGTACTTCTGCGCTGGTCAGGGACACCAGGACAACGAGCTGCTGACCCTGGAGGTGCTGCACAGATACGTGGAGTTGTTGGATAAATACTTCGGGAACGTAAGTCGAGATGAACGTCAGTGACGTGCGTCCTCACGCGATCCTCAGAAAAACAAACCTCGAGCGGCAACATCCTCTGAAATTTAAAAAATAAGAAAACACTGGTGAATCCAGACACTCCTCTCAAAACCTAAAGCTATTAATCTGCGTAATGAAATTGTTTTAATACTGATATTATGTAATTGTTCTTATGCTGGTTTTACATTCACTGCTTCTGTTGCTGTTTTTAACAAGCACTATACAAATAAAATGCGAAAAAATTGCGATAAAATTGTGAATACGAACAAAAACTAAGAGGGAATTTGTTCTTGTATCTCTCCCTGCATGAGGCCCATTGCAGGATCATTTAGACCGATGTTAACATAAAGGAAATAGAGAAAGGAGATTTGCAGTACAAGTAAGTAAAGACGGTTGTGTAATCATCTTCAAAATGTTTCTGTTTTTCTCTCCTGCCTCCACGGTGAACGAATAATTAAAGAAAAACGAGGAAAGTCTTGATGACTTGAAGTAAATGTTTAACAACAAAACCATCTGAAAACATCCATCCATGACTTTTAAATAAAATATTACTATTAATCACACACAATGTTATTAATACGGCTGGGTTTAATTTATCGTCTTTTATATTATACAGTATGTTGAGATGTCCTGATGCACAATTAAATTGTCTAACTTGATAATAACTCAAATTTCTCAGAAAATCTGATTGGGGATTTTTTTTAATCTGAAAATATTTTGAGGAAAATTTGCAGTTTATGCGGGGGTGTGATAAATAGTAATATTTTAGGTAAAAGTCATCTGTTTTTGGACTGGAGACATGAGACTTGTGATGATTATGCATGATTATTCTGCACGAGTTGTGTGAGAGTTTTGCAAACAGATGTTTTCAATTCCTCAAGACTTTTCTCGTTTTTTTAAAATAAATTCTTCGTTCACCGTGGAAGCAAAAAAACCCAAAGTTTTCTGCAAGAATTCAAGGAAACACGGGGTCATTTTGTGGGTGAATTATTCTTAATCCTTCACTGGAACTCCGCTGTGCCACGGCACTGTACAAAGGACGTGAACAGAGAACAGTTTTATCAATTCTTAGTTCAATAAGGCAGGTTTACAGGTTATACAGTGAACTGCAGTGCTTCCCCTCCTGATCTGCACAGCATATGTCCAGTATGACGCCCCCTGCTGTCCACACGGAGCCACTTCACCCCCATCCTGCCTGTTTTTACAAAAACACAAACAGAACATTGTGAAGAGAGAAGATGGAAAAAGAAGCGCTATGAAAAAGGCTGTTTATAAACATCTTGAAGATGTCTGTTTTTATTTCTTTTTCCCACATTTCTTCCTCAGCCTGCCATTTCTCTATTCTTTATAAGATCTCGTCTCATGGCTGCTGTATTCTTCTGTTTCAGGTGTGTGAGTTGGACATCATTTTCAACTTCGAGAAGGCGTACTTCATCCTGGACGAATTCCTGATGGAAGGAGAAGTTCTGGAAACATCCAAAGTAGCTGTGAGTGTTTCCATGGAGGAGGCTGACACACTCCAGGAGGTACTTTTTTAAGGTTTAACACCCTCTTTGTTATATTTATTATTTGTTTTATACAGGCAAACAAATACACATAACACACACGATAGTATGATGATGATACAACCTCTCAAAGGGATTAAAAAAAACTGGAAAAAAAACGCATTTAGACAAAAAACAATGCACAGAAAAAACAAAAAGCACAAAATGCAAAACATATTTAGTGTTTTATAGTCCCAATCTTCAGTAAAATTAAAAATGTTTCCCCATTTCATGTGTTATTCTACTTTACAAAGGTTTGTGACAATATTCTTTTCCAAAAGAAATTGGCCCTGCAATATATTTTTTATTTTTTTAGGAAACTTAAATTTAGATTATTTCTTGATTTGAGCATTAAATATAAATATTTTACTCAACAGAATAATTGTTTTTATTATCTGGGTACAATTGTCATCCAGAACCCTCAACGTAATGTTTAAATTATGTGTAAATTCAAATTAAAGGTATAAAAGTGGCTTTAGAAAATTTTAGCCGATTAGTGGTCCACAAACTTGCAACATTTGGACAATATATATATAATATGTATATAATATAATATAATATAATATAATATAATATAGTATAATATAATATAATATAATATAATATAATACAATACAATATAATATAATATAAATTAATATTATATAATATTTTAAAATATATAATGAGGATTGTTCAATGTTAAACATGTTCAATTAATTAATTATATTTTCAATTAAAAAGATTTGTGGAGTAGAACTCATTTGTTTGTTTGTAAATTGTTCTAATTGTTTGCAAGGTTTGAAAATATGAAATGAATCTTCGTGAACGCAGGTTTTTCTCATTACTCATATGAAATGTGTTTTTATTTGTCTCCTCTTATCACAGACGATGGAGGAATACATGAGTAAACCTGCGTACTGAGCCGAGAGAGGAGAAGTTTATTATTGCTCCGCATCATTTTTATTTAATGATTAATAAGGACTCATTGTGGTCATACAATAACCACAATTCTGGTGATTTTTCTACTTCGTTTTTAAGGATTGTAATTATATTTGGATCTGTAAGTGCCTTTTTCAGCCTCATGTTTATTAATCTCAGGGTTTTATGACTGAAGAGTCTTTTTTTGTGTGTGTGTGGAAATACATTTTGTCATATTTAAATTTGTTTTCGTAATCTCAGTGGTGACACATTTCAAGGCAGTTAAACAGACGCATCGTGTTGATGGTGAGTAAATGAAGAAACACGACGCAGTAAGGAAAAAATAAAGTCAATGCTTTATTAACCTCAAGTATGTCACATATGACCACATTTAAGAAAGAATTACCAAAAAAAAAACAAAAAAAAAACACAAGTGAATCTAGGGGATCCAACACTGATTTTAGTTGTGTGTGTGTGTGTGTGTGTGTGCGTGTGTGTGTGTGTGTGCATTGAAAGGCTGGTGAGTCACATGTACTGGTTGTTAAGTGTTGTTGAGCAACAAACTCGTAAAAATAAAAATAAATCATCAAATGAATGTCTGAACACTCACAAATCTGCTAATAAATATGAACTTTTGTAAACCTACTGTGTTTTATTCTTCAAAATACTTTATTTTCACCCTCTCCCTCCACCAGCACAAAATATATATGTATATATATATATATATATATATATTTACCGTATATATATATATATAGCTTTCTTTATATTCCGTGGGCACTTTTGACGTCACTTTCTTCAGTTTCTGGCTTCAGGTAGCTGAGCAGTTTCATCACGGCCTCGGTATCAAAGCCTTGCATTTGTGTTTCTTCGCCCCTCTCATCCTCCTCAGTCTGTCTCTTTTCATTTGGGCTTTTATCTGAGTCCATTTGATCAAAATAATTCTGTATCGCCTGTTCAAAAGAGCCCGTCGCGCTCTGCCCGACTCCGTCCCGCTTCTGGCTCGCTTTGTTGTTGTTTCTGTACGCGGGGTTTGGATACTGCGCCAGCATCTGAGCTGCTAAATAAGCCGCCAGCTCATCCTCGTCCACGGTGTCGTCGTAGTCGTCCCTCAATGTGCTGGGAAGGCGGCGCTGCGTGGGAGCGGATTCCCCCGAACGCCCTGGGGGCTGAGTGTGAAGTCGTGACAGCGAGGTTTTGTACTGCTTCCTGACGGGAGCCCGATCCTCCGCGGCGCCCAACCCCAGGATGTTTAGTATCTCCTCTGTCCTCCGCTCTTCTGGGGTCTTCTGTCTGTCAGGAAAGCGTCTGTTGTAGAGTTTCTCTTCAGGCATCTTATGCGTCTTCTTCGGGGATATCGGAGGCAGCTTGCTTCCTGCTCTTTCTAATTGGTTGCTCTTTCGTGACTTGTCTTGATTCGTCATTTCCCCGGTTTTCAGCATGTCCACCAGGTCTTCGGGTGGGATCTGGTACTTTTGGGAGATCTGAATGAGCTGGTAGATGGCCCGCGGGTCCACGTTATCTCTGTACTGAGCCACCCTCCTCTCGGCCCTCTTGTTCTCTTCCTCTATCTCTCGCTTGTGCTCTTCTTCCTCTGTTTTCTCCAGCACTTTCAGGAGGTAGTAGTCCACCAGGTTGGCAACATCATCGGGATCTTTCGATCTTTTGACTGGGTAGATTTCACCGTCTTCGTCGTCCTCATCGGCTTCTTCGTCGTTGTCGTCGACATAATCGAGCCCTCGGTCGGCCTCGTGCTTGTCCTCCTCCTCCTCCTCTTCCTCCGCTTCCTGATCTTGTAGTGGACCCCAGTCTGCGAGATCTCCTCCTACGTCATCGTACGCCACGCTCCTCACATTAAACAGATCATCATCTCCCTCCTCGTCATCACCCTCCTCCATGTCATCCTCCTCATCTTCCCGCTTATGCATGGCCTTCACACTTGTCAGCTTGTCCAGTTCGTCGAACACGGACTGCAGCGTCGCCAGGTTCTGTGGCGTGTACTTCTCCTCCACGTTCTCGTTGGTGCGCTTGAAGGGGCTCTCGTGCACCAGATCTGGCTCCTCCTCGTCCCCCTCGCCCTCTTCCTCGTCCTCAAACATTAGCGGCAGCTTCTTGTGAGGCTTGATGTTGTGTTGCTTCTGCTGCACCCTGGGATGCGCGCCGTCCCTTATGCCCGCTCCTTCGACACTGGGGCGAAGTGAAGCTGGCTTGGAGGCCTTTTCGGTCTGCTGCAGGGTGCTGAGCACAGCCTGGAGCAGCTCTTCACTCTTGTCCTCCCTCCCTTCCTCCTCCTCCTCCTCCTCTTCCTCGTCATCTTTGCTCTGCATAGGGTTAGAAGCAAGTCTCAGCATGGCACGCAGCTTCTCAGCATCATCCATGTGGCTGGCGTCGTACCCTGCGGCGAGAGGGGCGTGCTGCTGGGAGTCCGCGCCGGTTCTTTGACGGAGGCTCTCGATGTACTCCAAAGCTTTGAGCATGTCGTCATTAGGAGCCTGGGGGACGTCTCCTCTCTGGGAGTCTGGTTCACTTCCTCGCAGCCTGTGCTCCCTGAGTGAAGCCCCGTGAACGGCAGAGGAGCCGAGGAAGAGGAGGGTTAAGAGGAAGTTGGTACAACAGATGAGGAAAGGTTTGCCTGTGGTGGACGTGTTGAGGAGTGACGGCATGGTGACGCCTGCAGAGGAAAGACAAAGAGACACATGTCAGCACTGACCTTTACACGTTAAGCTAACAGGGTCGCGGCGGTTACCGCTCTGGCATTTCGTAAATGCCTTTTGCTCTTATCATCACTTTAAATGGTCCGGTGTGAAGATAACATCACAGACCACGGAGACATTTGTATTGATTAAAAAGACAGGAAATCAGGTTTAAAATTGGATCGGTGACTTTTGCTCAGCTGTAAAACAGGTAAAAATATATATGTTCTTTATTTAAGCAGGTAAAAGTCTCATTGAGATTAAAATATCTTTTATTTAGTGACCAAAGTTACAAAAACACTACAAACGGATGAGCACATATTGTAATATGCGATACAAAAAATAAAGAGTTATAATTCATAAAACTGGTACAATTTAAAATTATTTTAGTGCATCAATTATCTTAAACATATTTCTATTAAATATCTGAACTGCCTGACAAAGTCCAGTTAAAAAAAACTCCTTTCACCTGTAAAATGTAATCTACATTAGACTTTGTTTAACTTGAATTATTCAAATATATATATATATATATATTTTTTTAAAATTATTTCTCATGTTTTATGTAGCTCTTACAGTTTGTATCAAAGCAAAAATGACAAAAGAATAAAAAAAAAAAAAAAAGAAGCAACTGTCAACTGTTCTAATTATTACTATTGTTATTAATAATAATAATAATAATCCTAATAATACTAATTAAAATAATGCTAATAATAATAATTAAAATAATAATAATATTAATTTAAAAAAAATATATAAAATAGTAATAATAGTATAATAATAGTAAAAAAATAAATAATTAAATATTATAAATAATAAAATAATAATATTAATAATACGTATGTATTACTGGGTCTTATATAATACATAACCCTTCATTTTCCTGCCTGTTGCTGCAGCCCTGCCGCCTGTTTGCCAGCAGCAGTAATAGCAGCGGTATTCAGCTCCCGTGCAAATCTCATTAGTCGTCAAATTGCTGCTCTCCGTGAGTCACAGCCCCGTTGTCAAGGCAACCCGGTAAGGCTGATGTTCCCATGGAACCCATTCCGTTAAAACCGCTGCAAACCTTTAAACTACAATTATTCCCTGTTTTTCAGCTCAAACTGAGCGTTTATGTGTTGAAACAAATGGCCCTCCAGAGCCTCTGGCTCATGTGAGTCACGCGTGCAAAAATGCATCACAACATGTTTTCAATGCAAATTCCTGCAAAATGAAGATGAATTTGATCATTTAAATGCATTTTTTTTAATACATTTTTTAAACAGGAGGTAAATAAAAACAATGCAAAACCCATCAGAAGCGACGATGCAGAAGCAATTCATCTCATTTTTGTCTGTTTTACTTCCGTTTTTCCAAACCTATTTTAAATTGCAAAACTTCACGTAGTTAAAAAAAAAATAATTTTCGTCCTTTTTTTTTTTTTTTTTACCTGTGATAGAAAAGTAATAATTATAAGCTACAAAACGTTGACAACACCAGAGGATCTGAAGCGAAAGGAGAACAAAGAGACCTCTTCGCCTTCAACAGCTGTGGCGGTGCATCAGGTTGGCAAACAGCGACTGAAACAAAAGCTCATTTAACTATAAAATACTCTCTCTATTCACACGTTGTGTGATATGCAACATATGCAGAGTGGAGTTGTGTGGCTCGTGCAGTTAATAACAACCGGGTCTTACCTTCTGTAATTAGTTTCTCTGGAGGTTCGTGAGTGAGCTGAGCATCTCTCTGTCTCGCTGTGTGAGTCTGGTTTCAGCACCGCGGACAGCTCCTCATGCTATTAGAGGAACCACCTGACTCGTGCGTCAGAGAGCGAGGAGATACGCAACACAAGCGCGCGCACATATACATAACACACACGCACGCACACACACACACACACGCACACACTCACGAGTGCAGTTCATTTGAGTCAGCCAAACAAAACTGCTTCTCTCTTTGAATATGAACTGAAACTATATTTCTGACCCAGTACATCTCAGTGGCTGCATAATGGATTTTGTCGCAGCTTACGATGAAATGAATACATTCATAATGGGGCTATATTTAGGACCATTGACTGGCTGATAAGACTGCTCTGTCTTGTGCAGAACTGTGAGCTATCATGGTGTTTATGAGCATGTTTATTAGGAGGACATGTCGTGGGCATTTTGTCAAAGATGCATGCTTTTCCTGGGGTTGAAGTAAAGACGCTTAAACTAACATATTCACCCTTTAATCCTCTTTTATCTGCACTTAATTGCTAAATAAATTGTGTTTAATTGCTCAATAAATGTTTTTTTCCCCCCTGATTCATTTAGTTTCTTACAGTATCTGAGGATTAGAGTAATATTCCTCACCGTAGTAGAGACAATTGAATGACTGTTTTCAGTGAATGCTGTTGTGTCTCTGCTGCAGCACTGAGGGACAGAGACAGTTAAAAAGAGTCCACCGATGACTCACACATACGGACTCCGCCAAAGAGCCCGAGACGGGCGGGGTGACAGAGGCACTGCAGAGGGGTGTGTGTGTGTGTGTGTGTGTGTGTGTGTGTGTGTGTGTGTGTGTGTGTGAGAGAGAAAGCAAGAGCGCACTTTTGTCGTCAGCCAGCCTGCACTGTGGTCTCTATTTTTGGCTGCTTGTCAAATCGTGTCTAGTACAGATCAGTGTGTGTGTGTGTGTGTGTGTGTGTGTGTGTGTGTGTGTGTG
>CALSCE010009526.1:6464068-6479450 GCA_943593645.1 Bovichtus variegatus | reverse complement strand
ACAGTGTATATATATATATATATATATATATATATAGCTTTTCGTAGGTATATCTACGAACAGTGTATGAGAACAGATTGGGAGGACGTACACTGACTCTCACGGATGAACAACCTGTTGTTGTTGTTGTTTCCCTGTAAACCCCAGACTCCCTCCGCCCCCTCCTCTTCAAACTTAAGCTTAATTTAGGAACCTCACAACAACAGCACTAACCTCATGAAGGTCAAATGACACTTCTAGTAAGCCCAGCTACTGTTGCTTACCCCTCACGCTGGCAGGTGTTGTTCTCCCCCAAACAAGACCCAAACATCTTTTGTCAAGATTTTTACCTCCTCCTCTTTTTTTCTTGGCTTCCCCTCAGTCCCCAACACCCCACAGGTTCATGTCTTCAACACATTTCTGTGCAATATCCTGTTGCAGCACCATAGAGATCACAGGTTCAGAGTTGTCAGAGAATGACAGTCAACAATACCATCTGTGATCTTAGGATGCTGGCAGGGCCGTACGCTTTCATCCCTGCTGGTCTCCAGCAAGCTGTTGGTCGATGTCGGGAGGTTTAATGTCAAGTTTAGCATAAACTCAAAGTTAAGCTATAAGTGAGCGAATGGCTAAATGGAAAATACCCCTGCAGCAAATTATCCCTCAAATGTATTCTGGTGTCTCTGTTAGTGAGGTGCTGAATTAACTTTATTCTCATTTTAAGTACCCGATATTTTACCCCCTCCCTACTAAGGGTAGACAAAATATGAGAAACACTTTACAATATTATGGAGTCACAACTTATTCAACACCATAAACTACAACTTCAAAATCTACCATAGCATCAACATCTCTGACAGATTACAGAAAACAAAGTGATTGTTGTCCAGCTTCAGGCAGAAAACTAGTGTTCTCATACAACAAAACTGCATTGTCAATGACCTTTTTAGAGTGTGTCACAAATACATTTCTAATAAAAGTCTGTGGAAGTCCATGTAGGCAGGAGGCTGTGGTGGAAGGATGGGTCAAACCAACCAGGAGACGGCTGTCCGTGCCCCGTGAGAAACCAAACGTTGACTTTAACTGAATCTAACCAAGTGGTTTTGTTGCTGTTTTGATTTGTTTTGTTTCCATTTACAATGTTAACCATGAGTTTTAAAATTGCGACTGTAATCCGGGAGACGATACGTTTCCCTGAAGAAAGAGAAAAAACATAGTTAAGAATGCAGTTTAGTTGTATGGGAAGACAGTTTTGTACGACACGGGGTTGGCACAACTTAGTTTTTTTGAAAAGGAAATGCAAAAATGAAAAAACAATCAACTGTGAACCACCGATGGAGCTTATCATTGTTGGGGCAAGCTGATTGCTGCATGACGGACAGCCTTTCACATTAAAACAGTTTAGTACCGACTCTTGGCACAATCCTACGTAGGTTCTGACCTCAGTAAACACTGACTGCTTTGGAGGACTGGAGGAGGATAATAGATGCTAATAGATGTCTGCATGGTAGATGGCTAGAATAAAGGGAAATGGATGTGAAAATACAGGTTTGATTAATTCAATAACTCTCCCAAATGTTTTTCATTTAGTTATGACACTATGAATGCATCTATAAAAAGGAAATGCATACAACATAATGCATATTGTATTTCACTTTATTTCTTTGTTTTTGTTTGGACATTTTAATTATTCCACATAGGACCACCAGAGCTCACACTAACCTGATATATTTGTAAGTGATGGGGGCAGAGGCATGCAGAAAAGTGGCTTTTTTTATTTATTTTTTTCAACTTGCAGTTAGCAATAACCTGACCGCAGTAGATCAATTCAGGAAACAGATTGGGCAATTTCAAATTCCCATAAAGCCGTGAGTCATTCTAAACAAAGAGCCTGCCAGTTTTAATTCCAACCAAACACTTTTTCAGCTGATTCCCCACATTAGTCTCTCCTTTCAGGCTGGAGACGAAATTGATTGAAATCCACTTTCACACTGTTTGCGGGTAATTTTTCAAGGCTTTTGTTTTGGTTTATCCAGCCCTGCACCTTCACCACGATGGTGAGCGATGACGAATTGCTCCTTTAATTGCCGGTTAAACTGGGCCTGAGCCTTGCGGTTGCTGAGTGCCCCGAGAGAGACAGGAAGCAGCATTAAGACTGCGGCTGTCTGCAGCATCCATCTGTGACATCCAGTGGGTTAGAGTGGGAGGGAGAGAGCGAGGGGCGTCTGGAAGTACAGCCAGGATGACTCATAGGTCAGATTTGCGCGAGTGAACGAGAGAAAGTGCGTGCGTGCGTGCGTGCGTGCGTGCGTGCTGCATTTGCACATCATGCAAAGTTGTGCCCCAGTGTTCATTTCTTTTCTGAGGGAGAGCAGAAAGCATTCAGGTCCCTCCGCCCTGCACAGTCTGTGAATCATTCACCGTCTGCGGTTTTACAACACTGATCAAATGCATCAAAGTGATATTTCTCTTTGATGGAACATTTTCCTTTTTTTTTTTTTTTTTTAACGTGCACTTTCAGTGGGTCTCCGTTCGCTTCATTTACACTCTTATCGCAAGTAATTAACACACAGAACAAGTTAGCAGGCTTCACTGTTATGCTCGGGGATGTTTCAACAGGAAATGTAACTATGTAGAGATGACATTATAAAACAGTCTCTGCTGTTACTAACCTCCCTGATTACCCTGAATTACCACTAGCACTGTATAATCACAAGAGTCCAATAGTAAAGGTTAGGAAAGGAGCAAAGATCAAATCATTGGTTATCAAGCTCCATCTGCTACAGTGAGCAAAACCTAGCAGGGACGGGCTTTATTCCTTTAAGCTACAATGGACTCTGTGTTTACATATTCACAAGAGACGCTTTGTTCTCTAAACGCAGCATTATTTATATTTTTCAAATTACTCTGTCAAAGGTGGTCGCTATAGCGGAAAACCCAAAGGAAATTCTCGCAGACAGTCAAAGTAAGCAACTAGCTGGTGAACATAATTGAGCATTTAGCAGCTAAGCTGACATTTTCCTCAGGAGATAGTGGAAACCACAACCAGGGGTAAAAGGAGAGTGAATATTGGACAGTTCACTAGGTACACCACCTCAAAATGAAAGATATTGATCCTCCATATCTGTTGGATGTGTAAATAGTCAAATGTTTGCTAACTAGTTCTCCATATCGGCTTAAAATCAAGCAGCAACCTCCGAGTCTGAAAAGTGAAGGCTTGGTGGAAGTGCCTTAAACCTGCATTATTTTCTCATGGCTCGTAGGGGGCAAAAAGAAGCCCGATTGCGTAGAAGTCTAAAAGGAAAATACCCTTTTGACTTGATGTATGACCTCAGTAAAAAATGTCCTAAGAAGTTTTTGGTCTCAATCTCTAGTTTCAAGTCTTCTTCATGACTTTCTTAACCATATTTAATGCCAAAATGTCAACCTCATGTTGGCGCTGGAGGAAAAGTCAGGGGATCACCAGAGTCAGCAGGACTCCTCCTCTGGGGATCATGAACATTTGTACCAAATTTCATGGCAAGTAGTTGAGATTTTCCAGTCTGGCTCAAAGAGTTGGACCGACTGAAAAGACGACATGAATTCAGTGTGTCATAGTTCCAGAGAGCTCAGGGAGAATCGCAAAAGATGTCCAAGCGCTGATGTACGTCGTGACTGGTTGACTGCCTTGTCAGTTCGCTGGGTGTATTTGCAGCTTGACAGAGCAGACAGGATGTGCCCAAACATACAGCACAATCTCATCGTGTTGTTCTTGAAGAGCTGCTAGGGCTGAACAACTTGAAACTGGCTTTCAATACGAGGGATCTACATAACCAAATCAATAAAGTCCATATACAAGTTGGTCACACTAAACGATCAATGATTGAAAATCCAAAAGTGCCTTTAATTTGAAATAGACTAAGCCAATACTGCATGCTCTATTATAACCCAGGGATTACTAAACTGTCCTCTTTTTGTCTCCCTAATATTTCTCCTCAGGATGTTTGGACCAGTCAGGAAATCATTTAGCAAACAAACCCCCCAGGCAGTCTATCAAATTGCTTCTTTCTTGGCTGTTAGAATCAGTACGCACATCCGTTTCCTCTCCCCTGTCACACATCAGACGGCTGCCGGGCCCGAACTGTTGAATACTCGGTTGATATCTCTCTTCATTAGCTGCTTCATCTTTTCACTTTGTGTCTCCCTCACCGCAAACAGAACTACTGCCAGAACCCACGGGCACATACATTGTGGTGGAAGGAATTCAAGTGTCATAACAACCTGATTATCTGAGGTGTGTTGACAGAGGTTCACTGTGAATTCAATTAGCTCTCCTGGCACCAGAGAAGGGGAACTGAGACCCTGTACTTTTCATGTCATGTTCATGCCTACACAGAGTTAGATTACTGAGAGAGAGGGGGGGGGGTGGCAGACAGACGGAGAGGGGGAGAGAGACACACAGAGACACAGAGAGAGAGAGAGAGAGTTTAACATAACGCTCTGCTTTTACTGTTGCATGTCGTGTTAAACTCAGTTAAATGCACAGTTTGTAATTTTCTGTTACTCTGGGTCTCTCAATCGAAACAATAACGAAAGACTAAGTTTGGTGATGTCGCAAAGTAACAAATAGACCCGCTGACATAAACACTGAATAAAGCAGTTTCACGTACCAAAATAATGCTTCCCCAGAGGACACAGGGCGTAGCATCTGCGAGCTAACCGCTAACGTTTTCTCCGCTTGTTCTTCTGATAACCTAAGATCCAAACGTTCGGGAGGTTTTTACCAGGAGCCGAATTATCTGCAGAGGTTTCCTCTTCCTCTCCAAAACAAACGGACCTGGAGATTTAAATCCGGTAAGAAATCAGTGTTTCTCCGATGCTGTTAAGCTGGCTCCAAGTTTGCTCAGCTTGCTTCTCTAATAACTTAAAATCCTGACATCCGATGTATAAAATTCTTCATCCGCTTAATATATATAGACCAAGTGTTAAAATGTGGCTTAAAACTGGATAAAAAGTCAATTTATGACAGCTTCTGGCAGACAACTACAACACTGACGCATGTGCTAAGGGGACACGTCACGACAAATGACAGATTTCTCTCTGGTCTGAAAACTGTTGTAAACATTTGGGTTAATGTTAGTGCACATCTCAACAACAAACATAACATAGTTCTCGTCGTTTTTAGACATTTTAATGCGGAAATTTGACTTATTAAAAGATACACACTCACACACCTGCTGATCTCATGTATCATCTCCCGACTCTTTCACTCGTCTCCAACAATGAATTCCACTTTGCTCAGGTGCCCAGCTGGTATCCATGGAGACCAAATATGGTGTTTCTCTGGATGAATGCCCTCTCGAGGAACGGCTAACATGTAATGTCATTGGATTGGTTGTGACACTCATGGGAGTCTGACACACACACACACACACGCTTATACTCAGGCTTAGATATCTTCACACTCCTAAAAGTGAAATGTTTCATTGGGGAATAATCACAAATGTGTTGTTTTTCAGAAGGGCTGTCACCCTATCAGATTTTCAATACACAATTATCCTGACCAAAAGAATTCACGATAACAATATTATCGCGATTTCTATGGGAAAAAAAAAAAGGATTATCATATTAACGATATCGGTTAAATTCATCTTCAACTTTGTTTAATGTACCTTTTGTTTGTTTTTTGGTAAATTAATTACAGTCCTGTGTGTGTAATTGACGTCGGGGGAAGGAAACAAAGCGAGAATGGAAAGAAAGGGAAATGATTCAAGAGACAATATCATGTCTATTATTAACATGCTTTCAATATTAAATAATTTTTTTATATCGCGGTTATCGTCAAACTGGTAGGCGACTCCACTAGTTTCAAAAACAAGACTGATTGTATAGAAGTCTATGAAAAAATGACCCTTGATTTATTACCTCAGTAAACAATTTCCTCACAAGTTTATGGTCTCAATCACTGGTTTCAACACAGCATGATGTTCATTTAGCTAATTATGGTCGTATTTAGAGTTAAATAGATACTAAAGCAGTATATGCTTTAAGGCCGGGTTACCTTGTGATTGACAGGCCGCTTTGAACAATAACTCCACTTCTTCAGCACTTCTAACTCGCCCAACTCCCACTGTTGTTACACAATTTACTTGAAATGCTTCACACGACACTGACGTCATCGAGTTCATACACTCGATCTTGAACTAATTTCTTCCAGGACTTCCAGTTCAGCTGACACTGCCGACTCAATTTATCACACTTGAACTGACATTTCAATTCCTAGGAGCACTTTCACTTCAACTGACACTTCAACTTCACTCTGCCCTTACACTTCAACTTCACTCTGCACCCTCTCTCAGTATTTGTGCCTAAATTTGAGCAGCGAGCAACCATACATTTTTACTCATTTTACTCATACTCTGTCTCTCTCTGTCTCTCTCTCTCTCTCTGTCCCTCTCTGTCTCTCTCTCTCTCTCTCTCTGTCTCTCTCTCTCTGTCTCTCTCTCTCTGTCTCTCTCTGCATCTCTCTCTGCATCTGTCTCTCTGTCTCTCTCTGTCTCTGTCTCTCTCTCTGTCTCTCTGTCTCTCTCTCTGTTTCTCTCTGTCTCTCTCTCTCTCTGTCTCTCTCTCTCTCTCTCTCTCTCTCTCTGTCTGTCTCTGTCTCTCTCTGCTAAATGCTCTACTATTTTCAGCAGTTGGTCGCTAACGGTGTAAAGTGGGTTTTAGAGCATTTTCGCTAACTTTTAGTTTCTCCCTAAGTGTTTGGGGAATGAAGTTGGAAGGTTTGGAGGGTCAGAGTCCATCTTGTTGGCAGAGGTCACTGTAGTCAGTAAACTCCTCCAGGGCACGGTGGTGGAGGTGGATTAGATTGGTCCTTAAATACTGTAAATTGTCAAGCGACTGAGGTCAACACGCCTGTTTGGTGTTTTGGGAAAGATGGCACAGGATTTGAGGGTTTTCTTTATATTGGAGGTGCGTATAAGTGTGTTTCCTTGGGTTGGTGCAACAGTGGTATGCGGTGCCGTCATTCCTATTACCTGTACACTAACAGTATTGAAGCTATTCTCAATCTTTCCTTTGAGTACCAAACATTTATCCACAGCACACTTCAAAGGTGACTTAAAAGGATCATTTTACCAATAGATATGTTTTTGTCCCCCTCATACAACTGGTGGTATCTAACTATACTGATGGTGCCTCTTCCACCACCTCAATACAATGGGCGTGAATGGATTTTGATTCATGGCATAGAAAATGAAATGTGGAGAACTCAAAAGCAACATTTCTTTTTAAAAACAATGTTTCCCTCCTTTTATTTGGGGGGATAATCCCCAGGCCTCTGGGGGATTTAAAATTTTCAATGGTACTATTTTTTTCCCCCTGTGTGAAGTAGTTCCAGAGATACATTTGTCACATAAATCCACAGATCTCGCTGTGGAAGGAAAAAAGGGAGGATTTGCACTTTAAGCTGCACAAACGACTGCATGCGTCTGCTAGCAATTTTACATTTTAACCATGATTGTTGTTGACAAATTATGTTGTCCTGCCCAAGGCGGCGTCAGATCATGAACATGTTTGGTCGCTTGGTTGAGGGCATGGACACAATTTGCTGTTTCATCGTCTTCCGTACAATATTCCTTTTGCATTCACTCTCCTACCAACAACATGGTTTCTTCTTTGCCTGACCCTAAAGCAGTTCCATGTCAGAAAACGCTCAAATGTGCCGTTTTGTTGTTGTTGATTTATTGCTCTTTCTCTGACTCTCCTAAGCTTTATCTTTAGTTGATTTAATCTCTACTCTGGAGGCAGGAAGATATTGAGTACGACTGCGTTTCCATGCAAGTTATCATTTTGTGACATCCGCCCGTAATGATTATTGCTCTGTTTTGTCCCTTTGTCTATAAATACCCTGAGTAGATGAGTCATAATTTACTACTTTCATTGTATACTGCATCTCTTTCTCTCTCCCTTGCACCACGGACACACCCAACAGACCAAAGTAATGCTGACAAACTTTTAACTGAACAAAGCATAGTAACAACAATATAATAAAGATTTAATAACTAGTCACTGTGTTTGCCTCCACAGTGCAGGCAGCACCGGGAACAACAGTTATCTGACACGTGCGTGTGTAGTTCAATAAAAGGGCTGGCTTGTACTCGTTCTTATTAATGTTGCATGTCTTTAGATTTGTAGTCTTTACTTCCTCCTTCTCTCTTTCAGTCTGACTCTTTCCATCTTTCTCTACTTTGTTCTGTCACACACACACACACACACACGCTCACACACACCTCTGCACAGCCCTTGTTCATTAGTATAAATAACTGCTCTGCAGACCCACCCAGGCACATAAACAGCCTGCCTCTACTCAGCCTCTGTACACACTATTGTTATTGTTAGTCCCAGTTGCAGTTAGTCCCCAAACAGCCAGTTACAACATCAGCAGCTCCCTGTTAAAGGCTGCTACCTGCTAATTAAGCAGGTGATGATGTTACATGATCTTGGTGTTATTGAGACCAAAGTTACAGAATATGAACTGGGTTCAGCCTACCGGTTCAAATTCATATCAGTCACCAAGGGATGGGATTGTGTGTTTCAGCGTTATGAAAGATTTGATTTAATAAGGATACACTTGTCTTTGAAGAAATGTCTAAGACTTCCTATGGTCTTATAAACGCACAGTGTAAAGCTAATTGTCTCTATCAAAAGACAGAGTATTACTCTTAAAGTTCTCCAAAGAGACGACTTTTTAAAGGTTTTTCACGAAGATTGGAGAATGACACATTTATCACGTGACTCACTTCTTCTTACAGCAAAGTGTAAAAGTAACCTTTAAGAACAGCTCATGATCAATCACATATACAGTATGCTCAGAGAAGAAACCAAATAAAAGGAGTTAAGCTGCATTCACCCCATTGTTCATTATACAATTGCAACAGAAATGTCTGTAATTCTACAAATGCCGATATTGTTTTGTTAAGTTGATTGCAGGGAAAACAAAACTAATGTTGACCTGTCAGGGGAGTGTTATTCACCCTGTGAAAAACAGTTGTAACCCTGATGATAAAATTGAAATCCTAGGATATTGGAAACAAAAAGAAACACTGACTGGAGCAGGTCTGTCGTTTCTGTAGGAGGAAGAGCAACAAATAAAAAATGACTCTCGCGTCACATTCACAAGGAAAGTGCAAACAAACAAAATCATTATCAAGCTTTGTTTTTAGAATTTGCACCTAAGAAAAGCAAAAAAAATGGTGGAACATCGCTTCAAAAGTGCATTTAGAGCTTCCCTGTTCTGAATTAAACATGATGCCTCGGTAAAGTATTATGACCCATAATGTTTTGCAAAGTACTGCTGAACATATGTCTCAGGTTTGTGTTTGATTTGTCTTCTTTACTGCAGCATCAAATTGATCAATTAGGTAAAACAATCCCAACTCAAAGCAAAACTTACACACTTCTGGGGCTTTCAACCACATCAAATGGTCTTCAATAGATTGAAAAGATGATTATCTTTCAAGCCAACACGGAGGAGAAGTATTAAAAATGCAATGGGTGAAAGTTTCATCTCCTTGACAAACTGAAGACCATGGGATACAGTTGAAAGCCCTGGAAACAGTTAATACAGTAAGTGTCGATGAGTTTGGATTGCTTTGTCTCAAGAATGAACTTTTACGCTTAGTCTTAACAAATGTAAGAGACTCATGGTGCTCTCCTTTTGTCTTTCTCTTAAAAACAAAAATGTCACTTTTAGTCATTTCAGTCAGAAGCACGTAAGTTAAGGCGGCGTTCGCATTAACGTGATCATCAGAGTCAATACTAACTACAACAGCAGCTCCTTCAGTTCAGGCCAAACACATTTTTGTGCAGAATGCTACCCACTGCACTTTTTTTTTAATAAACAAAAACCTATTATACATTTAACAACCACACAAAGTTCCCTGGGAAAACTGATGATGCGATAACCAGCTGATTGATGAAAACTCTTTCGCTAAACTGGTTAGCAGTCACATTTTGACCTAATAAAATGCTAATCACCCATTGATGAAATAATGGTGTGTTATGTGCATCGCTCAAGATGATGCCACATTAACGAGCTTTATTAGATCCTCAACCCATGCAAAATGAAATTTTATCTCATAATTACTTGCACCATATGGAAGTTAATACACAAGGAGCCTCCTCGTACCACAGACTTTAAATACAGATGAGGTTTGATTTTAAAAAGTGATTGACGGGAAATATTACCCACATGTATTAACTCTCGGCACAACATGTGCCGGTGTGCGTGCACCACGCCGAAGCTCACTCATAAAATCTGTCTTTTCAGTAGACACAGGATACAGTTTAGTCGCACAAAATAAAAGCAGCTTTCATGGTGGATAATTATGGAGACTCCTGCATGTATGGGTGACGTGGTAACGAGCCTGTAGGGGACATGTCTTTTGAGTGCATAATTAACCAGTATGGCTCAATTTGACATTCATTAGACAGGTGTGTTTGGCCAGGTGTGCTTTCTTACTTTCTAATAATTATAATATAAACAAACATTTTTGTAACTGGTCTTTTAATGGAAAATGTTCATAAATTATGAATGAAGAATCAGAGAAAATATTATTCATTACTGTGTATGTAGGCCTATTATATAGAGTCCGCTATTTAAAATTATGTCTTTATTTAAAAATAATTATTTGCGAATCAAGGATCTATTTACAAGAATGTAAAGGTGTATTATATTATATTAACCCTGCCTAACACCTACTGACTGCACACGGACCAAAATGAGAGACTTGACGCTGACTTTTTTTTCCTGTCACGTGGTGAATAGTGAAATTTACTCTCAAAAGGGACTTCCACCTCAAAAACATGGGATATTTTCTCCACTTTGACAGTGAAATATGAGCTGTGAAAAGTGAACTATTCTCGTTAGCAGTGGATCCGGAAAAACTGGCACGGAGGAGCAACACCTCCCACTGACTTAATAAAGCTTCACACACACACACACACACCTGGGCAAGACTTGCTGCTACGCCTGGCTAGTTGTCACACGTATGACCACACACCCCCAGCGTTTCACACTATAGTCAGACTCTTAGAAAAAGGGACAGCTCGTGCATTGGGTGACATGGTGTTTTAAGAAGACTGTGTTATTTTGGAACAAAGTGGAAGTTTGATGGAAACTCCAGTATACCGAGGATATTAACCTTTTATGAATATGATGACATTTCTATGTCCATGTAGTACACATATCGTGTCGTGTATCATGGGTGAAATAATAAGAAAAATAAATCATTTCGTGAAAAGCAGGTTTTTTACCACGGTGTTGTCCGGTCTGGGTGTTTTCGTCTTACAACTTTAACTCTGTCGCAGTGTGTTTTCACTTCATGAAAGTTAATTGGAACATTTTGGTAGCCTAAAAATGTCTTGTTCTACGTTCGGTTGTACCTAGCTCCATCCTCTCGCGTTACTTCTAGTTAAAAAAAGAAAAGAAAAACAAAGAAAAACTTGAGGATTCAAAACCACAAACCATTCAAAGTCCACAAACCAGTGGGCGACGTCACGGTGACTACGTCCATTTCTTATATACAGTCTACGGTCACTACAAGCGACACCATTTGTTTAGTTGTCATATAAAATAGATGCAGTACGTATATAAAAATGTTGATTAGAGCAGCTTTAAGAATCAAAGCCACCAGATTTTGGTGTAAATCTACAGTATCACCTGCAGCTCAAATTACAAACAACATAAAAATGAAACGGGGATTGGGTGTACATTACCCAGGCGATTAGTTATTAAATGTTTAAAAAAACATTTTTATTCCTCTGGACCAGCAACATTTATGCAAATGAGCCCTTTGGCTTATGTTTCCATAGTAACCCTCATTAGGTAAAAGGTTGACTCTTGACTGCTGTTTGTTGTACATGAAGGTGACGCTGTCCACGCTGGGAAAGAGACACGTTTCATTTGCAGACGAGCAAACATTTGAGCCAGTTTGCTTTGTGTTGACAGGTGTGTGTGTCTGTGTGTTTATTTTTGGATAAGGGACTGTTGACGTAAAATCAGACGGGACAGTTTGTTCAAAGCGGGGGAAGTCAGCACACGAAGCTATAATAAAGGTACGACAGGCTCTGAAGGGACAGATGAACGCCTCCTTGTTTTTAGCCAAATTCTCATTAATTCAGTCAAAGTTAAGTGTCTCTACAGAGTTACTGGTGGAGACGCCTGCGATTGTGTGAAACAGTCATTATAACATGCTCCGGAGAACGGTGCATTAAACCAACACAATATAATGAGAAGCTTTCCAGTCTGCGAGATAAAGATCAAAAAGGTCAGAGTCGAAATGAGAACTCCAGAGAAAGTTGTCGTTCTTTATAATAAGCTCATCAGCATCACTGCGGCACAACCGGTTCCAAAGGCTGCGTTATCACTTTGCAAAGAGGCCGTGAGCTACAGTATGGTACAGTAAATAGGATTAGCGTAGCATACTGTAATGTCCGACAGCCGGAGACTGATGGAGCTCAGATGAGCAGTGTCAGCTCATCTTCTCCAGGCTCGTCATCCGGTGCGAAAGGAAGGTGGGTCAAGACTATAAGAGCGTGAAAAAAGTGCAACTATATTAGATTTCCAAAAATAGCACATTAAGAGAATGTAAGACCCTTAAATATGAATCTAAGGCATAGTATTCTCTTAAAACTGTACATATTTAGTGCTTCACAAAGATGTTGGTATCGTTCTGCAACATTGTTAGCAATATGGCTACGGCTAGCAGCCTGGCTAACATTACTGTCTAAAGCAAGAAACAACCGTAAGAATCCCAAAGATCTAAAAAAAAAAAAAAGAAAAAAAAGAAGATGAGTGCTATGGTGCTATGATAAAGCCACCTGGTAGTATTAATAATTACGCAGGTTTTGTTACCTACTGATCTAGCTCAGTACATTTATTTCGGGCGAGAACTCATGTTCGACATACAGTATTTTGCTCTTGTAATGTTGATATGGCTAACATGTTAGCAGAGCAAACACTTGGCAGCATTCGTTTAAAGTTGTGTTTGTGGTGATCTGACAAATGTCCAGTTGCTAATATGGTCACCAACTAGTTGCTAACTTTGTCTATAATGAGCTGAAAGAAGACAAAAAGGAAAGGTTGTCACTATGAGTGACACCTTTCACATTTGATCATTACAGTAGATTACGTCATTAGATCCGCTGTTAGTATACAGATATTGATTAGTGCAGCTTTAAATTTGCATTATTTCGTTGTTGGCCACTTGGGATCAGAACTCTGCAATAAACTGAAAATCGCACACCTTTGACAAACTTAAAGTAGCAACATTGGTATTTATATGGAGCCCTTTTTCTATTTTCCCGTATTTTAGCTTTGTTTTTGGTCTCTACCATCGAAAAGTGTTTTTTTTGTCTGCTGGAAACGATGCTGATGAGAGTGGTGAAAGTGAACCAAACTGCTGCCACTATAACCAGAGAGAAGGGAGGGTGGAAGGGTTTTTGGGACTCACTTCCACACTCATTAATGGCGCGTATGTGTGAGGCCCGAGGCAGGACACAGGTCCCACCACCGACTCCCACAGGGGGACACTAATGACAAACATCCTGCTTCACGGTGCAGGAGACGCTCCGTGCATCACATCTGCTTCTTATTCTCACCCTGCTTACTCTTACTCATTCTTTCTCCTGAGAAAAACTCCCTAGCTTTCTTCCACTGACGCAGCTGTTGCTGCACCATAAAAGAGGACACGTTTTCCTTTCTGGAGACACAGCAGGGCACCCCCCCACCCTCTACTTCCTTGTTGATAATAAATGAATGGTTCACTGTGTGTTTGTTGTCCATACATTATACAGTGGGGTGTTTATTTTGTGTAGGAAATAAGATTTCAAATGCTCCAACAAGTCTGTATCTGTGTCAAGCTGTCGGGAAGATAGGAAGACAGAGTTAGAGAGATACGAAACAAAAACTTCTGTCTCCCTCGTCAGCTCTTCTTTTCACGGTAGTTCACACACGTTTGATCTCTTCGTGGAAAGTTTCCATTTTTTATGAGTCAAAGTAGATTTCATGTGGCTTCTTTTTACACTGAGTTACAAATATATAGTAAGAAATACACTTCACCTCCTTAATAAGACACACCTAAATCACTACAGGTGCAGCCAATTAGTTAAGAAGTCACATAATTAAATTGAGATCAACTTTTAATTGATCGTTTAGTACAAGTCTTAGGTGAGTCAGTATCATGGCAAAAGACAGAAAACACTCTAAATAAAAAAGTAGAGCTGACGCTGATAAGAATGTCATGTTTTTTAGGTATTTAGTTTTAAACCAAAGTGTTGGACAGATTAAAACATTGACCTGATGATGGCGCTGGATGAAGCCCGGCCCTAAAGTTTACGCTGCTTTATCGTCTATTTTACTCTAAATGGGAACATAATTTACAAAATGAACATCATGTTGTATTTAAAATACTTAAACTAGCGATTGAGAACATAAACCTGTTAGGAAAATGTTTACTGAGGTAATTAAGAAAGTGAGAAGTAGGCACATTTTTTCATAGACTTCTATACAATCTGACTTCTTTTTGCAACCAGTGGAGTCGTCCCCTGCTGGATATTAGAGAAAATGCAGGTTTCTTCTGCCTTGGCTTCACTTTTCAGACCCGGAGATTGGCGTTTGGTTTATTCTGACTTAAAAACATTATTATTAGTGTTAATGTCATGCAGTGGCGAGTCAGCGTCCAGATCTCAAAGGTATTGAGAATTTGCGGCTGCACCTGGAGAGAGAAAAAAGGATGTTCCCTCTTAATCCCCATACAACCTGACAGAGCAAGGCTAATAGAGATCAAGTGAAGGATGTGAAGATGTACTTGTAAGTATTTTATATTTGCAATTTACTCAGATCACTGTCAATGTTCAGTGAAAACTTCCAATACTGTATATTTTATGTCTTAAATCCCAGGGATAAAGTTGAGGCTTATTCTTCTTAAACTCAATCTTAAAATGTGAGGCTGGTTCATACTGAGCTTAGTTAAATGAGCATAACGACTTTCAAAAGTAAAAGCCTGGGAACAAATACTTTGTGACAATGTAGCTGATTTCCTGCCTAATTATTTGCAGTCCTTTCAGATAAAACATGTGTATCCACAACGGTGCTAAATTAAAATACCTTTCATTCCATTCACTCATACACGCACACACAAATGCATCACACAACCCACCCAGGCAGCTGCAGACGCCTTGGGGCCTGTAAAGGCTATTACACTGTCGATGCATGTACGTCATAAAATCCATGTGTGTATTCCCTCCGGCCATTATAGTTGTTGGTGTGGCGAGCTGTCATTGCAGTGAGTTGTGGAGCCTGCAGGGTGGCTGATTGTGTGTGTGTGTGTGTGTGTGTGTGTGTGTGTGTGTGTGTGTGTGT
>CALSCE010009526.1:6413872-6462436 GCA_943593645.1 Bovichtus variegatus | reverse complement strand
GCAGCAGCTACAGGTGGTTCAGCAGCAGCTACAGGTGGTTCAGCAGCAACTACAGGTGGTTCAGCAGCTACAGGTGGTTCAGCAGCAGCTACAAGTGATTTTGTATGCGTTTGAGAACCCCTGATGTAAAAAGCTTTGCTGTAAAAAAAAAACAAAACAAAACCTTAATTTTCCTGAAAAAAGCTTGGATATCAAAATACTTAATTTTCATGAAAAAAGCTTGGATGTGAAAAAAACCCCTAAATTTTCTTGAAAAAAGCTTGGATGTGAAAAAAAACTATATTTTTTTTTTTATGAAAAAAGCTTGGATTTCAAAATACTTAATTTTCCTGAAAAAAGCTTGGAAGTGAAAAAAACAACTTAGTTTTCTTAAAAAAGCTTGAATGTCAAAAACAACTTAATTTTCTTGAAAAAAGTTTGAATGGGAAAAAATACTATATTTTTTTATGAAAAAAGCTTGGATTTCAAAATACTTCATTTTCACGGAAAAAGCTTGGATGTGAAACAAACCTTAATTTTCATGAAAAAAGCTTACCGTTTAGATCGCATATGAATGAAAAGCTTGTAGAATCCTTGTTGTATTTGTATTGTTGATTTAATGTAGAGAAGGTCACATAAAGCTCAATATTAGCCTGTAATGTGTAATATACTGTTGGAGGTCAGCAGGCCTGTTGTTTCTGGATATTAGGGGAGTCAGCTGGTCTGTCAGAACCCCTGCTCTAGAGGAACAGAAAACCTGAAGCTGAATCCTGACCTCTTTCCTGTTTGTTTCTTTAATCTGCAGGCAAGGAAAGTGTTCATTGAAAGAGGAGAAAAAAAGCTTCAGTCTATGTCATTTATTCAACATGTGCTAACACAGACTGATGGTTCTTTAAATGGAGACCTTCCTTTTTTGCATGACCACATTCTCCACAAAATAATACTAATAAATGAGAAAAAAATAAGTAATTTTTCTGTTTCAGGCTCCTTAATTGCCATCAAAAGTTTGCACACTGTCTGTTTTAACCATAGGAACATAATTGGGACACAGTCTGCTGCGTCTCTGTGTAACACAGAGGGTTTTATACTGCGCAGCTGGAATATAATGTATTAAGATGTATTATGTATTAATTTATGTCTGTCAACACCTTCCTCATACGACACCTGACTTGCACTGCATCATTCCAGATATAGAGCTGCATTTTTGATTTACTTAGTTATTCTATGTATATATTATCATAATTTATTTTAATTTCTTTCTCGTATCCTTTATCTTTTAATTATCCTATAAATTTATGTTTATTATTTACCTTTTTTTGTTTTCTCTTTCTTCCACTGCTTTGTGGAATTCTTTTTTTATCTATATTTAGTTTTGTATGCCCTGTAACCATATTATTTATAAAAAAAGCAAAAAATAATAGTAATTATTATTATTTATAAAAAAAGCAAAAAATAATAATAGTAGTTATTATTATTATTATTACTACTCCCATCACTTCTTCTTATTTTTAATTTTTTTCTTTTTATTTAAAAAATAAAACAAAAATATATATATGTATTTAAGAAGTTTAAAAAAATACAAGAAATTGTGGGTTAGAGACCTATTTAACTGAGGATATGAGCTAAAAAAAAAGATGAGTTTTGGTGCTTTGGTGGTACTGATTGAGTTATTATCTGACCTATTCTGCAACATTTTAATAATCTAATGTAGGCTAACTCTAAAAATAACGTGATAATAATAGTCTGAATATTTCCATTGCCTCTTTTCATCTACCTTATTTGTTAAAAGTAAGCACAGTCAGAAAGCACTACAGGAGTGCCCTCCACTGGTCAAACATCATAGTGCAACACAAAAACAAACAAGCCAAGGCATGAATTAATTCATAAGCATTTAATTTTTTTCCTGAAACACTACAAAGACTCCGTCTGAAATTAAGCCTCATGAAGTGGAAACATACAAACAATAGGTACAGTGCATCGCTTTCATCAAGTTAAACCTACATCACTGACTGCATGAACAGCGTCCATCGTGAAGCTACAACAAATACATATTTAGTTTAGACAATCTTTCAAGTGGGTTCCAGGTACGTTTCAATACTCAAGACCATGTTGGCCCGAGCAAGTCAAGTTCAGTCCATAAAAAGCCCAGTTTCTCTGTCTCCTGCAGCGTGAGTCATCAGCACAAACCAGGGAGTCGTTTCTGTGTGTGGCGTCAGGAGGGTGAGCAGGGAGGAGTTATACCATGAAATCATATAGAATAACAGTCAGTTGTGTTGTATTTCCTCTGCTTGTAGCCCGAGTTTCTTTTAAATGTCAGCTTTTCCATTTCCATGTGTGTGTGTTGACCTGGGTAATGAGCTGCTGCATGCAACTGCCCTTGCACGGGATGAATAAAGTTGTGTAGAATTGAATAATTGCATCTATAGTTTAAACCAACATTTAACATAATAGTGACCGCTGTAGTTATACGTTTCACTCTCACCATGATTGTCTTGTCATTTGAAATGATATGTAAAGAAAAAAATAAAAATAAAAAAAATGCTAATGTATGTGGTTTCATGTTGATCATGCGAAAAATGTCAAACGTGGAACATCAAACACAAAATATTCTCTAAACTGTCAGTTTACTAACTATGGTCAATGCATAATACATTTGCCAAATTAGTCTTGTTTGACTTTTTTTCCCGGCCCTGAAGTACATTTACTCAAGTACCGTACTAACAAAATACTGGACTATTTCCATTTCCTGCAACTTTATACGTCCACTGCATTTCAGAGGCAACTATTGCACTTTTTACTCCGCTACATTTATTTGATAGCTTTAATTACTTTGACGATTCAGATTAATGATACAAAATATAATCAACGAATAATTTAAAAAGACTTTATTGATCCCTCGGTGAAATTCACAAGCTACTGTATATAAAGTAAAGGAAACGAGCTCCTCCGTCACCAGCTGCAACATTAAAGTGATGAACACATTAATGCATCAATAATTATAATACAATAATATAATGTATATTATTCTGAATTGCGCCGTTGTGCAGAATGAGTACTTTTTGTACTTAAAGCACATTTTTAATGCTAATACTTTTACTTTTGAACGCAGGTCTTTCACTTGTAACCGAGTATTTCTACATCACTTCTACTTCAGTAAAAGATGTGAGTACTTCTTCCACCTGCAGGTTTCTCCTCTTCCTCCCCGCGGAGGGGAACACACAGGTTTTTCTTTATTTTCTGGCCTGAGTTCAGCCTGAGTCGTCCGCGCTGTCCTTCACATGCTCCTCCGATCCCTCCGCCTCGCAGCAGTCCGACTCCTCCTCTATGGCTAAGCGCGTGTCCGCGGAGGAGCACTGGGAGCTGATGCTGCTCTGCTCCGTGCACAGCGTGCACGCCAGCGGAGACGGCGGCGCGGCCTCGTAGTGGAGGTGTCTAAAGTGGTTGCCGTGGTTAGTGGAGAAAGGCAGGGACACCTGCACCGAGGGCAGTTCCGACACAGCGGCGGGAAAGGTGAGGCTGTGTTTCTTTGGCAGCGCGCCCCACTCCCGCTGCTCCTCCTCGTGCACGAGGCGCGTGAAGATGTTGGTCCTCCTCTTCTCCCTCCTTTTGGAGCGGAAGTAGCCCAGCATTATACCACAGAGGAAGATTCCGTAGAAAGACATGACTATTAATATGTACAGGTACGCGTTCCCGTTGCTTTTGTCCGCCTGGGAGTGCGTGGCGCTCTGCGTGTGCACTTTGGGGGACGCGGTGGAGTTTTCCAGGTGCTCCATTTGTTTCAGTGCAGCCGACGTGGAGGACAGAGAAAGTGCGCTGAAAAGATACAGAAGTACATCCATAACTATGAGGTGGTTTTTTTCACCTTTACGCACATTTTACGCACAAGGATAAGTTCAGTGAGTGGAGTTTTGCTGTACAAGTGATTGCAAAGTGATGGAAATAAGCTCTTTATTTGCGACACTTGGGTTAAAAAGTGAACTTGCTATACTTAGGCATGGTCATTGCAAAAAAAGAGATAATGCAAAAACCTACTAATCAATCCTTCACTTTGCGAGGAGATTTTGTAAAGTACAGTGCATACAGGTTACGGTTTATTGCTTTAAAAAAACAAAACTTCAAAGTATGGTCTTAAAACTTGCTTGACCCTAAGGCATGGTTATTGCAATGGATAGCAAAGATAAAGTGAACAATTTGAAAAATTGATGCTTTTTGTTTTTGCAAATGACATTCAGTGCATCCAGTTTAATGCTTCAAAAACAACTTAAAAATATAACTTATTAAGTTTCAATCTTGATACTTTAATAAACATCCTCTCCTCCTAATATATTTAACTTTTATTCCTTTACTTATCTTTTAATTTGGCATTTCTGTACATTTTTTGTTTCTGTTCATTTAGAAAAAAGTTACCAAAAGTCAACACAATAATTAGAGTTTATATATAACTTAACAATAAATAAACAATATCAAATTGACATAAACTGTCCACTCACCAAACTGAAGCTCCACCACTATCTTCCTGCAGCTCTGCTGGAGTTGGGCAGCACTGCTGAATGGATGAAGCTATTTATACAGAGCCCCTGGAGTGTCCGGAGTCACATGGCGGGGGACTGATTGTAAGATGATTCCTGTGCCTAATAGAAGCCCTGAAGGCACCGTATGTTAATAAAGAAGAAGAAAATATAAACTGAGTATCTTTGAACATTATTCACGCCTCTAGGGGGTTTGTAATGAAATCATCAAATGCCCATGAGTATATTAGACTTAGTAAGTTACAGAGTCCAGCAGAAAGAGACCCGAGGGGATGCAATGGAAAAGTACATTCAAGGACAACAGTTTAGAAACTGGGGAGTGTATTAAGATGCACGGTCATATCTACTAATGCCACACATCTACTCCTCTTCAGCGACTTGTCAGTTCCCTTCAACCTGCAAACATGAATACAATCAACACTTTCAAGAATGGCATGTTGGAAATAACAGACAATTGTTTTCTTTTTTTTTTGTAATTCCACCACTGCTCATACCAGCAGGGTGTATTTCCAGATGCTTTGCAATAAGTCTGACGGGATATTTATTATCTGTATTACTCAAACTGTGGAAATACCGATTCAACAATGCAAAAATACTCAAAAAGTCCTGCATTCAAAATCCCACTCAGGTCAACGCACAGAAGTATTATCAGTAGAATGTACTCGGGAGTATCAAAAGTGAACGTTCCTCTTCCCCTGTAGCTGATATATTATGATATATTACATTATTAGATTATAAATACGGATTCATCCACGTGTGAGCAGTGTTTTACTGTTAGATCTGGGAGAAGTATAACTGATAAGATAGATTCTGCTGCACACTTGATATTTTTTAAATGTTTTTAATCCAAAAAGTTTGTTTAAGTGTACTATTGGTATATTAATACGTACGAAAATGATGTAAGTATACTTGGCTAAAAGTGACATGTCTAAGTATATTTGGCTTATACTTGTACTTACTTAAGAAAAGTGTATTTAACTATACTTGGCTTGTCGTGGCTTGCTTACTCTACAGCCTTAATATTTGCATTTGTTCTCAAATATTTGATAGTTTTACCTTTTTCCCATAGAAGTATTACAAGTATAATGAAGAATAAAATGGAAATGCTCAAGTAAAGTTAGTATTTCGAGTAGCTCAAAGCTGCCCCGTGCAGAATTCTACGCTGAAGCTAGGGCTGAGCAATATGTTCAATATTATATGGATATCATAGATACTAGATATCGTCAGATTTACTGGCTGACTTCTTTTTGCTGGTTTATTTACTGTTCACAGGGATTTAATTAGGTAATTCTAAGGGTGGCTCCTTTTCTTTCAAACATGTAATCTCCGAGTGATTTAATTTGAAAGTCTGACTGAACTCCTCCCTCTTCACCAGACACGCAGCCAAGGATCCGTCTGACTCCACTGGGATGTGCGTCTCCAGGCCGCGCGGAATGGTGAGCATTACTGGATGAAGTGGATTCACTTCCGATCATTACGGTTATTGAATCAGTGAGGGCTGAGTTCACTGTGTAGCAGACATAAATAAACGTCATCATCTGTCTGTCTTTCAGTCACATACGCATCGACTTCACTGCTGAATTTAAAAGCGTTACAGCTCGTAATACTTCCAATTGAACTCATTAGACTTGTTGCTTTGTGGTGGAAATATAAAAAACGCATTTCTCCAAAACAATAAGAAAATACTCCTGCATGTAGACCAAACACAATCTTTATTTACTTCATTTGGGTATTCTTCAAAAGGCAAAATGACATAAATAGTTGGATGAACTTATGTTACAAGGCAGGTTCTGGATACAGAGAGGGAGTGGAGCTCCGAAACAGGGCTTCGATAATAAAAGCTTACATTAAAATAGAGGCTATACATGTGCTTCCTGCTGATCACAGCTCCACATATAGAAATGTACACTCGAGGAGAAACGTCACGTGAAAAATCAGCCAGGAGTTAGAAAGGCGAGACTCAGAATCACAAGAAGGCAGCAGGTGTCACATTGTGAGGGATGCTGGGGCCGCGTTTGTGCCGAGCACGGACCTAAAGAGTCACACACTCGCTCATCCTCGTGCACATAACAAACATGTGCAAGTTTAAGCTGCTAATGACAGTTCTGCAGAACAAATATTATCCACACTCACAGAAGTCGCTCATTTTTCAACCCACCCACGCACATTGAGAGAGTTTTTTATTTTATTCATGTCCTATCTGTAATCAACTGCCTTATTTGGACAGAAGTGATACGATTTATCAAATATGACAATGATTACACAGTCATTTCGTCTGTAATACAAGCAAGTAAATGTGCGTTTTTGTGCACAGAGTGGTCTGTACAGCACATAAAAAAAGTATAATCTATCACTGCAGGAAAATGCAATAGACTAAACAACAGCGCATCTCTGTTTCTTTTCGTTTAAATAAGATTATTTGGTGCAATTCTTGTCTTTTTCCCCAAAAAAGGACAAAGGCCTTAATGTTGATGATGAAAAGATAAAAAAAATCGTTCGACCAGATATGACTTCAGCTTTTACCAAGCTGCTCTCGTTTGCCCTCGCTTGACTTTGTGCTTTTGGTAACGAGATGTGCTGACCGTGGGAGTCAAAGTCCGACTGTGGGTGGGAGACAAAATAAAACACTGACACACAAAAATAAGAAACAAAAAGACTTAACTGCCTCCTGACCTGCAGGAAGAAGGAATCTAAAAACCTTAACTTTTTAAAAAGAAGAGGATCAAAATGAACCAAAGGAAAGACTTCGAGACAAAAAAAAAAAAAACAAGCAACCTAGTGTCCGCCCCAACCCGAGCTTCTGCTGTGGCACTCACACAGAGTTCAACAGACAGCATTAGCAAACACCTTCTGTTTCATAACTAGCATCTGGAACAGTAAAGATCCCCACAAAGAGGTCATACACCTGGGTGAAATAAGGGGGACGGGCAGCAGTGGACAGGGACCTTTTGTGTTCTCTTCTTCAGCCTGGCTCATGTTACAAATTCAAGTAAAAGCCACTTCCATGATGGGATTGGTAACACCCTATACTTAACCTTCTTTCTGTTGAGATTTACCACCAATCACGATGGCTCTTATGTTCATGGGGAAGGACATAAGGGAGCAGTGAGAGGGTACAGGGAGTGTTGGTCTGTGCTTTGAGGACGAACAATGCTGCGCTGGTCCTCGTTGTTATTTCCCACCGTACATTCTCTCAATGTCGTCCTGGTAATGTGTTTTCAGCTCCTTGCGTTTGAGCTTGAATGCGTCAGTCACTAATCCAGTCTCAGGAGTCCAAGGTTCTGGGCTCAGACAGATCTTGCGAGGGATCTCGAAGCGCTCGAGTTTGGCTGTGATGGAAGATGACGAAAGATTAACTCGTAACTCAACCCTAAAACGTTACGACATGCGTCAGTGTTTCCCACAGAGTTGGACTCTATTCGTGGTGGTAGCTGTGTGTCCAGTTCCTCAAAGTCTAAGGCGATGTCTTTTAAATGTCTTGTTTTGTCTGTCCAAAACCCAAATATATTCACTTTAATATGATATAAAACAGAGAAAAGCAGAAAATCTCCATTTTTGAGAGGCTGAAAACAGCATTTAAAGACATTTTTGCTTCACCGATTATCAACATAGTTGGCGATTTACTTTTCCGACTAGCAGCTTTATTCTAACACTAACTTGCAGCTACTCTTACTAGCTAGGCTCCTGACATGCTTGCTTAGAACTTATTTGAAGAGTTGGGTCTCCAAGATTGACAGCCTTGTTTTACGAACATAGATGGAGTTGACTTGAATGCATCAGTTTTGGACAAATGTGTGTGATTTGATCCAGGTCTCCTCTGTTGAGGAAGCCAGAAACACTGCAGGGAGATGCATGTGTTTGTGAGAGCGAGAGCTACACAGACGTCCATGTGTGGGAAACACTGAAGCTAAAACCTCTGCTCACCTGCTACGGCAGCCTCAGTGATGATCTTGAGCACCAGCTCCTCCACGGCCTTGCTGTTGCACAGCTCCTCGCATGAGCCTCGGATACCGTACCGGTCAGCCAGGGCCAGCAACTGCTTCCGATTGGGCACCACGAAGCCAATCACGTACGTCTCTTCGCTGCAGAGTGAGGAGACGATAAGAGGGATGTCAAAGTGAAAGAAGAACAGAGTGTAGTTATTAAGTGACACATGTCTCTGTGTGTATTCTAGCGAGTGAATGTTGGCCCGAATAAGGGGATGCAGCACACACATGTGCACGCTCAGCCCATCAACTCTCCACCAAGTGAGATATTTACCCATAAAAGGAACTGGAGCGCAGCGTGAGCCGATTGCGACGTCCAAATAAATGTAAAACAGTATCTGCTGCTGAATCACGCACTCGCAGTGTAATATATGACTCCGCTAAATTAAAGTGTCCTTGGGATTATCTGCCCTCATAAAACATTTGCAAGGCCGATTTTTCTTAAAATGTCGTATTCTGCACTCTTTTACATCCACGTACACGCTCGAAGTCTTCTTCTCCCCTGCTTCTGCGTTTTCTTGCCGCATTACTGCCACCTGTAGATCAGATAGTGGGAAACCAGGCAGGAATGCGCATCTGGTCACGTGTGTGCTCGTGTGTCTTTGTGCATGGGAACAAACAAAACTGGGAGCCACTAGTGATCAACAACTCCACAGGGCACCTTTAAATGTTTAACAAGGAAGTTACTGTGTACACGGAGACCCTGTGACTCATGAGATATTTGTCAAATGTAGTAACTTACTGACACTGATGCATCGCTGCGTGCATCGTCATGTAATAGTTATTGTCAAGCAGTAGCGTTCGGCTTCATCAGAAATAAGCTTTTTTGCTGTCAATGTCACTGGAAATGGGAAAAGCTCATGCAGTGAGAGGTTGGCGCTATAGCTTTTTGCTTAACGCAGCAGCCTGCTGTTGAGAGAAACAGGGTTGGGGGTAGATGAGAGTGGTGAGGCTGAACTATTACAGTATGTAATTGGCAAACTGCAAAACCCCCCAAAAAAAGAGCTTATGAGGCTAATGAAAAGCTCGGCTGTGCTGCTGAGGGGCACTTACTGTAAGTCGCTTTGGACGAAAGCGTCAGCTAAATGAAATATAATGTCATGTAATGGTTAGAATTCTGCGTGGGCCTGTCGCTACCTGTGACTCTTCACATTACTTGGATTCTTTTTTGTTTTTACATTTCAACATTTAGTAAGTAATGGAGGAGAAGCTGAGCTTAAACTTGGAGCCTCTCACATCTGACTGAAAGTGTAAGCAAGCCTGAGCCGCACACACACGTTTAAACAGGCTATTCCAGCTGTATGTTATCATTTGTGTAGTGATATATACATTTAAACGATAGAATCTCTTTATAATGAATCTCTATGAACAGATATCTGCATAAGAATCATGCAGAATCTGGATGCGACGGGACACTTTTTGGTTTTATGCAGATAGTGTGGAGGGAAAAAGAGGCGAAACATATAGCCCCAAATGTAATCTATGAACCCATTGGCTGTCGTCTGACGAGGATTTGGTTTCAAATGACCCTAAAATTCGACGGCTACTTGTGGAACAATCCGGTCGTAAACGTCGTCTCAAATTCATTCTCGCCTATCAAGTTGCTAATCGGACTGCAAACATTGACCGACGCACGAAAAGAGGAAGTCTGATATCTGTTAGCTACCTCAAAATATTTTCCCCCCAGATTGCTTTTTAATGAACACACACACACACACACACACCTGTTGGCATAGGCACAGATGTTGTCGACCAGAGAGCAGTTCTTCAACATGGCCTCCACCTTTCCCAGGGAAACGTACTCTCCTGCCTGCAGCTTCACCAAGTCTTTCTTGCGATCTGGAAACACAGCAGAGACCGCTGCCTGTAATAACGTGCATCAAGTGTGGATATGTTTGCATTTCATGACTAGAAGGAGGAAGAAGCTGGGTGAAGGACCCGTTTTCCACTGAACTGTGTTTATCTGAGCGGTGTCATCTCGATAGCAGGGACAGTTTTGGGAGGTTTCTGGCTGACAAAAGTAAACAGGACTGTGGAGTAATTCTTGGAAGTGAGCTACAATCTCATTGGTTAAAAGGCCTCATGGCTGACTGATGGACGGAAGTGGAGGACAGAGGAAATAATCCAGGAACCTGGGGAACAATGTTGATGTAGGAGCATCTCAAATAATGGCAATCTGCACTTTTTTTTTTAAAAAAGGATAATTTTGTTACACTTCCACCCACTCCTCCTCACCAATTATCTTGAGGCATCCGTCTCCGTGAAACTCTCCGATGTCTCCCGTGCAGAACCACCGCTGACCGTCCCCGTCCACTAAGAAATCTTCTTGTTTTTCCGCCTCGTTCTTGTAGTATCCCATGGTGACGTTGGGTCCACCAATCAGGATCTCCCCTCTTGGATTTGGCTTGTCGGTACTACGGTAACCACCTGAAAGCAGCGCTCAAATTCAGCGGATTGCAAATGACACTGCGATAAAGCAAAAAGTTCTCTCGATTCTGGATAGTAGTTTTGTGGAGATAAAAACTTGACAGCGTGTTTACTCTAAATTCTATTTCTGCTCTGCAAGCCGCGCAGGCAGTAAACTCAAGTCGATAAGTATCAAGATTCAACTGAGCGTAATAACAATGAGTTATGAGCCTTGGCGTCAAAAGATGAAAGTTGTACAGGAGTGGAAGGAAGATTCCTTACAAGGTCACGGAGCAGCTCCAGTGGTCTCTCCTGAAAGGCTCGCTGAGGAACGACTAATGGTGGACGGATTGGTAAACTCATGTGTTGACACGCAAGAAAGGAAAACAAGGACTGATGTATGTCCCTGTGGATCCATGTGACACTGTATCATTTCATCAATTCTGCGTGTGTGCTTGCGTGCGTGCGTGCGTGCGTGTGTGTGTGTGTGTGTGTGTGTTTGGCTCCCAGTCTCACTCACCCTCCACCCAGTCTTTGAGCTTCATCTCGCAGCAAACCAGCGGCCCTCCCACTCTCCCAGTGCTGTAATCCCACACTAGGACAGACAACACACCAGCATCAAATCACGACAGTTATCACCATAGCAACACGGCCACACTTGTTCCCTCGCCATGGAAACCCCATCCCAAAGGAATGTCCACGGAACAGGGTTTTTCGGAGAGTGATGGGCAGCGGGCCGCTCTGTTTGTTACGTCTGCCTGGGAAAAGGCCGGGAGTATTTGACAAATGTGTTGGCAATGAAGGCCAATAGATGAGCCAAAAAGTTCAAAACTGTTTATTGGGACAGCCATTACCACCACCGATATGAGTGGCATTTGTTTATGCGCATTATTAAGATGAAAGAAAACTACTTCCCCTGTTTTATGAGAGGTTTTAGGGCAGAAAATCATTTGTATTTATTTAAAATATACATAAATGTTCACATCACTTAATTTAACAGTTTCACAACAGGCTAAAAATGTCAGGTTAACTGGGTTCTCGTGTCTCGTGTTGACTTTGTCCCACACCATTGTGTTCCTTTTTATAAAACCGTAACTACAACCCATACACAATATATCTACTCTTCATTTTCCTCTCCTTCATTTCCTCCTATCATTGCTGTCAAATTATCTGTCTATCTTCGTGTCCTCCCACTGCTTTTATCTCAACTTGGAGGTTGTGGAAACTCTTTTTCTTTCAAGTAACCTCCCACAATTGCTTACAATTGTGTAACTTTTCCAGTTAATGTCCTCTCATGTTGTGTTATTGCAGATAAACAAGAATAGAGGTCTGGGAAAATATTAGTCATCGCATCGGAGCCTTAAAATCATCGTATCTTGAGGAAAAGTATCATACGCAAGTCATAACCGCGAGAACAAATAGGTGTAAATGTATAATATTACACATTTTTTAATTTTGTGCTTATTACTCTCCTGAAATGGGAGAGAGAACGACAGCCGATGTGGAAACACAGACGTAAGATCTGGTATGATCCATATTTTGCTTAAGGAATTGAATTAAAATGAGAGCGCCGCCTAAAACCAACTAATAACTATTCCTAACAAAATTGTCAAATTGTCGTACATTATAGCACTTTTGATCGTACAATGCACAGCAGGCAAAATGATCGTACAAATACGAGAATTATCGTACATCAGGCAACGCCGAAAGCCATGCTAGAGGTAAATGCTAACATTTGCTAATTAGAGCTAAATGCTAACATTTGCTACAGCTGATGGGAATGTCATTAGTTTATCTGTTTGTTAGATATTCCTGAATACTTTAATTCTTATTATTTCCATTTGTTTTTCTTTAACCGTATACTTTGTGACTGTCATTACACTTACGCTCGCTTATGCTTCCAGCACCGCAGGTCTCCGTCAGGCCGTATCCCTGACCCACCGGGCAGCAGAAACACACATTCATGAAGCGTTGCGTGGCGGCGGAGAGCGGCGCTCCACCTGATAACAACACTCGCGTCTGACCTCCCAGCAGAGAGCGGACTTTCCTGAACACCAGCCTGGATGGACGTACAGAGAAGAATGAGCAGGTGTGTGAACCGGAGAATAAGATGAAGACATTCTTTATAACTCTTGCCACTGTAGCAACTCATCTACACACTTGTCACATAGAGGTGTGCTGTGTCCTTTGGCGAGCTGCTCCAGTTTGTAGTTGTATGCCAGAATGAAGAGTGTTCGCTGGGCACAGTTCATCTCCTCCACCTTGGTAATCACGTTCTTATAGATACGATCCATGATCTCCTGGAACCAGGAAGAGGAAAATATATGAGATATGGGTTGAAACTAAATTCCTAAATAAGAGAAAGAGCTGGGATAATATCATAGACTGTCTATAAAAAGTCAACGTAGCCACCCATTGGTTTGTGGACTACCGGTTTTGACACCCGGAGTTTGGCATTTTATCGGAACCAGAAGTACACTATTTAGACCGAACGCTGAACAAGACATTTTTAGTCGACCAAAATCTTAGTTTATTTTCATGAACTGAAACCAAGTCAGTTTAGGTTGTAAGATGAAAACAACGACAACCCCCAAATAGAACAACACCGTGTCATAGCAACCTGTCAATCACAAGGTAGCCACGCCCTAAAGCATACGCTGCTTTATCGGTTATTTTACTTTAGATAGGACCATCATTTACTAAATGAACATCATGCTGTATTGAAGAAGATTTGAAACTAGAGATTGAGAACAAAAACTCCTCAGGAAAATGTTTACTGAGGTAATAAATCAAGTGAGAAGTAGGGTCATTTTCTCATAGACTTCTATCCAATACTGGTTCAAGGCACTTCCGCATTGGCTTTACTTTTCAGACCTGGGGGAGTGAGGAAGACAAAGAGTTGGAGATAAGATGAGGGAGACGGACGAATCAGAGATGTATTGCACATGTAGAGAAAGACACAATGGGAGATTTAGATAAATGTTGGTCAGAAAGTCCTGTTTCTGTACTAATCTGCCTGGTGAAATATAAAAGTTTGAGAGATATGAGCTGCAGCGTAGTTGCTTTGCCATTGCATCTCCTAATATGGGGCTCAGCTGGCACTCTGGCAGCCTAAAGTGGAGATTCTGCCAGATAAAACCAAAGCGCTGGATCTGAAATTCCGAGGCATATTAATACTCGAGGAGGTCAAAACCAAAAGACATTTGGAATATATTTTATGTTAAGAGCTTTCTTTCTTTATGAATATTCTTTTCATTGGGATGGTTATAAAAAGAAGGAGCTAAAAAGTATCTGAAGTTAGATCTGTCGTCCCTGCTCTGGACTATCACCCAATCTCAGCGCACAAGATGGAGTTTTTCCCCACTTAATGCCACATTTGCATATGGTCTATGGTTAAATTTATGAAGCCCAGAGCTTGTACAAAGAAAAAACTGAACTTGTAAAGAGCAGAACAACTTTCTCTCAATACAATAAGTCCAGAGGCTCAAATTAGTACAATGTGGAACACACATGCTCTTAAATTCGGTTGCATAACAGCAAGTCTTCCCCAATGGATTACTCACAACCAGTGACCTACAAAACCAGAGGAAAACCAAGGGAATCCACAAGAGTGGAAAAGAATTGCAGTAAACTTGTTTCACCTAAATAGTTCGGCATGGTATAAGGTACTTATTGTAAACGTAAAGTACAACCCGACAAGAAATGACATTGTCAGAAAAAGTTATTCTAGCTAAATTTTGTGAAATTGGAAAAGGACTCGTTGACTTATATATGACTACATATCGCTAAAACCTTAGCAAACTATTGCCTACTTAAACACACAGCAGCATTAGCGTTCATTCAGCATTAGCTCTGTTTTGGTTGTGCAGCTTGATGAAGTCACTCGTCTGGTTGGTGCTTGTAGAATAAAGTTTGTGCATTTGGTTTGGACTTCTTAGTCATGGATACAATGGGGTGACAGGAACAGGACTGTGCTGGGAACACGAATATCAAAGGAATTGGGATCATTTTAGTTTCTTGGCCAGTTTTGTTTTGAGTTTCCTACTAACAAAGAGAGTTAAATGAATCCCATTGATCCAAAACAGTTCATCCAAATCAGCAGTTTTCTTCACAAGCTGGACTCTTAGTTAAATAGAACTGAAGACAATAAGAACCAGCTAGTCCCTTTTTAGCGTTCTGTATGTGTGTATGTGTTTGTGGGTGAAGCTTTAGTGAGAGAGGAAGTCGTCGCAGGACTCAAGCAGCAGCCTCGTTGTCATATCACAGCAAACAATTTGCATGTGTGTGTGAGTACGTGTGTTAGTGTGTATGAGTGTGTGTCGTGGGGATAACCACATGGGGCTTTCTCACGTTCTGTTTACAGCTGTGAATGGTTCCAGACACTGGGGCCCTCTGCCCTTTACACTACGACCACTGGGAGAGGGGGGGGTGTGGGAGGGGGCTGAGCTCATGGTGTGAGAGAGAGCGAGGGAGAGAACACAGCGGCGAGGGCGTATTGTCTCTAAACTCGCCGGCGTACAGTCTCGCCAACAAGCGCAGTGGAAATCTCATCTCGTACTGTCATGGGATTAATCATTTCAAATGTCTTCTTGTCAGTTCTGTCATATCTACGCATGTGAAAACATCACGTCACTCAACTTTCTAAAAAAAAAAAATCAACCATTTTCTTTCTCGTCCCCTTTGAATCAAAGTTAGAAGCAGCGTCATCACAGCCGAGTCCGGATTTCACACTTTCTATGAGCTTGGTAACTCTGTAAACTTTATTCAGGAAGTCCATCACGGTGATCACCATCGCCATCACCACACAAATCTTTCTAACACGAACACATTATAAGTTTTCAAATTATTCAAGTATTGAACAATGTACAATTAAGTATTATCTGCCAACTCCTATAATAATACACCGCGCTCAACGTGTAGCTGCTGTGGTAGTGGGAAAATCACAGGAAGAACGCTTGCTGTGATTGGCTGCAAGCAAAACCTGCAAATATTTTTTTTCCTTCTAAAACTGGGTACAAAAAGGATCGAATGCAGGTATTAGAAGTTTCTATACTACTTAACTGGGATATTGAAAACTTGTGTAGAAAACTTTATAACTATTGCTCGCTGACTAACTAGAGTAGATAACAACAAAAGTATACCACAAGAATCTTATATTTATAGCAGAAACATGTGACAAACACAGCACTAATACCCAATACCCAAGTACTTTGAACTGTGGTGTTCTTGAAAGGTGCTATACAAATAGATGTGCCTTGCCATTTGCTCTCCTTTTAGCTTTGTTTTGGTCTCCACCAACTCCTGAGGGAGTTCTCTTTACCTGCTAAATGCTCCACAGTGTTGCTAACTGTGTCCGTCTGCTGAGCATGTGGTGTAAAGTGGGGTTCAGGAGCTTTTCCACAGAAAACTGCAGCTGGAAATAAGCTGTGAGACGAGAAAGTCGCAGGTCGTAAAACCGAAGCAATCTGCTGAAAGATGCTAAACGTAGCGTAGAGCTGAAAGGAACTGCTGAGACATGCATAAATCTGCGGTTTGTCGCTATGAATGATCCTCTTTCACATACGCATTCATTTGATGCATCATCCATAAAAAAACATTAATTATAGCAGCTTTAAATCGTCAGATTTTTGAGTGCAATGATCCATCAAACATATTATTGGCTGTGTGGACACCCTATCGGATGAAAATCTCGGTAACACCCTGACTGCACACTTTCTCCTTTCAGCCCATCTTCTGTGTTTTCTTTCCTAGCAAAGCACTCAAGTAGGTCAAAACACCGGCTCTGCTATTTCATGAAAACATTAAAACACAGCCCTGCTTTTAAGTAAAGCCGTCCTGGTGTCATCACTGCTGAAATAGATTAATCACTCAAATACACATCAAAGACGAGCAGGGCCAGCAGCCGTTGTGTGTGTCTAACATTGTTTATGAAGGACGAGACAGATCCAGGCCTGCTGGACTCTGTCACTGCGAGGCACGGGACCATGTGACATTTCATGTCAGGAATATCCTGGCCAAAATAATTGAGATTCACAATATAATCTCGATAATTCTCAAACTATGCTTGAAATTCCTTAAAATGACACTAAAACAAAAATGACAAAAAAAAAAAAACACTTTACATTTTGTCAAGAAACTAATATTTTATTGCATCAAAGAATGGACACATATATATTTGTTTAAGTAAAAAGCAAACAATCTTAAATAAGTTACATTACATTTAAAAATAATTCTCTACCATAATAGTGAGCGAGACCCTTGTCAAGTTACTCGTGAGGATATTCACGATTATGGATAACGGAGTGTTTTTTTATCACGATCAGCGTTAAAATCCTATATCGTCCCTGCAGCTGGACTAAGAACAAGGGCCGAGTGAAATCTGACCTGCTGCCAAACACTTCCACAGACAGGACAGTGACTCAATGAGAGGAACTGTAAAGGTTAATGCGTCTCAAACATTATACTGTATAATGGTTGTGCTGAGGGTACTGTTTTAACTTACCGGGACAGCCGCCATCAGCGTAGGCTGCAGGACGCTGGTGTCTCCCTTGCTTCCTTCTTTGATCTTGGTTGACTTTGGGTGGGAAAAAGAAGCACAACAATTGCACTTACCGGAGGAATTCAGTTTACTATCAAAGAACACAAAGAAAACCAGAAAATATTCACATTTAAAACTGAAACCCAGTACGTTTTTGACATTGCTGCTTTAAAACGATGATCGAAATAGTTCTGATCTTCTGATAGTTTAATCGATTTATCCGCTTCGATTCATTCAACAACATCCGCCAAGCTTCTTAAAAGCTTTGTCATTTATAATTGTCTCAACACAATTAGCCACACAAAGTCAAAGA
This sequence comes from Bovichtus variegatus, assembly GCA_943593645.1. Taxonomy (NCBI): domain Eukaryota; kingdom Metazoa; phylum Chordata; class Actinopteri; order Perciformes; family Bovichtidae; genus Bovichtus; species Bovichtus variegatus. Next base: position 6,444,685 of record CALSCE010009526.1, on the reverse strand, counting down.
TGTGGTTTGAGTCCACTTTCTCCATAATCGATAGGGGGGAAGAAAATATGGACACACTTGAGTATCGCGATGCTTCGTGATACTTTCTCGATTTTTTTAATTAACAGTTTAAATGTAAAGATTGTTGCAGATTGGCTCAGATTGCAGGTTTATGCATGTGGAAGTTGGTTCTTTACACTATGACATTGACGCTCGATAACCAGCCCCAGCCATACATCACGAGCATATATCTCGTAGGGATGTCACGATACCAGAAATGTAGTCGTCGATACCAACGCCAGGGAAATTCACGATTCTCGCCACCAATTTGATACCACAGTAAAAAACTGCAACATCCACTCCTTTTATTATCGTTTGTACTGGTTTTTGTCAGGAAGTTTTGTCACTTTCAAACAACTGTTCTACTGTTTCCACTATTTTATTCTGTACACACGTCATCTATTGTCCGTCTGTCTGTGAAAAAATAGGGTTAATTTTCCGTTGTCCCCGGGACGCTGTTAGTAAAAGCACCGTCAAGTTCTCTGAATTTCGGCATTGACTTGGTACCGAAGTCTCTGTTCTAGTGACATCCCCAATATCTAGGGCAATCTAATTTGCTAAAAGAAAATCTAAAGTGTTCCCTAATATGATTTGCAAAGAGTACATTAAGTTCACGATGAAATGCAGCTTCAGTCACACGTTACCTGGTCAGCGAGAGTCTGAGGCGAGGAATAGCCGATCCTGCAGCCGTGAGAAACACACACCAGCTCTGCGCTGAGCTCCAGCACATGGGCGAGAGGCAGGTAGCCAATGTAGGTGTCCTCCTCACTGTGAACACACACACACTCTTTGAGACACGCTCTGAAAGTAATCAGTGTCACCTCATTCCTGCATTAGCTCTGCTTGAGTTCATCAAGCTGAATAAATGTAGTTTACACATGTATAATCAAAACAAACTATCATGATCTCTGGATCACACACACATTTCAATCAGGGCTGAAATCCCGATATTGGTTATTTTCATATCTTGATAACGATATACTGTATATGTTTTCTGGTAACAGTCTATATGAAATAACCACGTGGTAGAGCCTATTTTTAAATACTAGGTATACTAAGTATTTTCTCATTTAATTAAGAACTTAGTTGAACAACAGTTTCAAAGGAAATTAAAGAGAAAATAAAAACATATTTACAACTATTACCTGATATTTTTTTTGTAAAAACAAAACCGCAATCTTCAAATGATATTCCCTCAAAATGTTTCGCATACGATTTTCAGAGAAAATAGAGTTATTATGTGCTTTTGTTATTATCAATTTAGAAGATGTCGTTTTGTATCACAATATCTCGATATATGATTTAATCACGATATGATTCCACTGAAAGACGATAAATGATCAAATTGATTATCGGTGTAAAAATAGGGGCACGAGGAGGTTTAAGTAAAGCCATCATTTTTATAAGAAGTCTGATAGTGATCATAACTCTTACCAGCCCCCCCCCACAGTTTTTCCTTCTGAACTTCCTTCTTTCTGCATTTCCTCCCACCCCCGCCTCAAATCCCCAGAGAGAAGGGTCGTTTTTTTGTTTTACCATAAACATTTGGGCTGTATGACACTAGCTCGCTCATACTTGTGCACGTGCTCAGTTAAAAAGTTAACACAAAACAGCATTTGGCCTTTTTTCCCTGAAACGCAGAAACACTCGACGTAGACGTCAGCAGTGAAGAGGAAGTTAACGTCCTCACCGTGCTGACATAACGCAATTTATTCTCACTTTGGGCAAACGGTTATAGTGACAGAAATAAAAGGGCAGTAGTGTAGGATTCTGCTGAAAACAGTAGTAATGTAAGAGTTTGTGAAAGTACACATCAAGCTGCACCAGTCAAAGGGCTTGAATTGTTTTATGTTATTAGCTGTATTGCTAAGAGTTAGATGAGAAGATTGATACTTAAATACGAAAGTAAAGTCAGGAGGCTAACACAGCATAAAGACAGCGAGTTTGACCCTGGACACACAACACACGCTGCCATGCAGGAACTTTGCCTAAAAAAAACTGGCATAAATCAACAAAATTATGCTTAAAATCAGGAACGAATACGTAAATTAGACGTTGGTGGAAATGTGCTGCTTGTGTAAAGTCTAAACTGAAATGTCACTTCCATTGGTGTGTCATATGGATAGGAGTTGGTGTTGCCTACCACAGGTTGGGTATCCGCTCGGCCATGCCCGTGATGCTGGCGATGATGTTGCTATGGGAGATCATGACGCCCTTCGGCTTGCCCGTGGATCCGCTGGTGTACATGATGACGGCGATGTCCGAAGGCAGCGGCTGCTCACGCTCACGTGCAGCTGGGAGGTGAATGTGAGAACACAAAACACACACGCATCACACAGGGATTTGTGTGTTTAGTGTTAATTGACCACATGTTATACATTGATCATAGCGCCAGTCCCTCCATTTGTTGCAGGACGGACATACTTAATAAAAGAAAATGCGATGGGTGACGAAGGCCGAGGAAATATTTAAATGTGTTTGTAATTTAATAGAAAAAAAGTTCAAACACAGGGATGGAAAATAGTCAGCTGTGATATTAAACAACCAGGCCCCTCTTGGCACACTGAGCAGTTTGTGTCTGACTGTGAGCCAAGAACACGATCTCCCCCATTTCTCTCTTCTTCCTCTCGTTTTCTCCCCACTGTCTATGCTCCTTCATCTATTCCTCTTCTCTTTCTGACACTTTTATTATCCCTGGTTCTTCCCAGTCTTTAATCTTTTTCATTTTCTCTCTCATCAGGACTTCAACTGTGTACATTTGGTATGTTATCTATGTGTGTGTGTGTGTGTGTTTAATTTGGACTTCCAAGTCATGCTAAATTCCCATTTTTGCATGACATTGCATCTAAAGTGATTATTTTCATTATGGATTAATCTGCAGATTATTTTCTAGATTATTTTGATTGCTCATTTGGTCTATAAATATCAGAAAATGGTTAAGAATGTCCAATACAGTTTCTCAAAAACAGCATTTTTGCTTGAAAAATTATGTTAAACGATTATTCGATGGTTAACAATTATTTTTCAACTAACTTGTTGCAGCTCTAACTTCATATATGCATCTTTTCAAGTACCATTAAAACTCAAGTGCGCTAATAAAAAGGTGTGCAGGATGTGGTGCGAACTCTAAAGGCCCGGGTTATGTTTGAAACTATTCACACCGAGCGTCGTCCGACTACATCTGAAAGCTCCGGTGTTTGTAGGCGTTTTAAACAAGAAGGAAATCCTGCCATCAGGAAGAGCGGCGGGGTGCAAACGCCGTCAATACCGCGAGCACTTACGTTACAAACACAACAATAAAATTCACAATATTGTTGCATGTATAGCCAGGCGAGATCAAAAAAGAAGAATACGCTTAAAACTATGACTTCATTCTCAAGAACAAAGTGAATCGATAGTGAAGAGTAAAAGTTTTAAAGCAGATGACGGGGCGCAGCGGGACGTACCCTTCGCTCTGGTTCCTGTCTGAATAAATATTTAAAGATCAAATCGGTTTCAAGGGGGGAACAAAACCAGTTGGTGGTTTGCTAAACCAGCAGCGACATTCCTCACAGTTCAGCACTGTGTGGAACAAAAGCTGAAGCGAGACGTGAGTGAAGCAGAGCAACCAAACAGTTTGGGAGGCTTCAGTCACAAGGGGAGGGCCTCTCTTCCTCCTCCTTCCTCTTCCTCGGATACGAGGCATGTAGGAGTGTGAGAGTTGATGTTATGTGAAGTTAACAGTGCTGCGTGTAAACATGACCCTCCCCTACATCCCAGCGCTCCGTCCTCCCTTCGTAGACCTACTTCCTTCCCTCTTTATCTGCACACGAGGACACTACCAGCTTCTTTTGTTTTGGGGTCAGTCAGTTCAAGCAGCCCCTCGTCCATCCACTCCACTAACTGAATAAGCACGGTATCGACCTTAATCTGACACAGATGTGAGCACTTCCTCATTCACATGACCTAATGGGACTGATACCAATCCGCCCCCGAGTATAAAAAAAAAACAACAAAAAAACCCACCATGACCATCCCTTTTAGAGTGACTGCAAAAACAAGCCCGATGCACAGCATGAATCACTGTCAGTAAAAGTTCAGTCGGTAACTTTGTTTTGTCGAATGTCCATTGTGATGTCTTTAAATGTCTTGTTTTGTCCAAAGATATTCACTTTACTATGATATAAAACAGAGAAAAGCAGGAAATCTCCATATTTTTTTTAGAGGCTGAAAACAGCATTTTCTGCCATTTTTGCTGAAAAAATTACGATTATTTAGCAATTATTTGCTCAAACTGTCACTGTATCCTGACAGAAGTGCATGAGACGCATAATCTGTGAGATTCTTACACTCTTGCAAGATTTCACCGCAATCGGAGCCAAGGAGTCTCTAACGCGGCGTCAATCAAACGCTGATTGACGCCGCATATTCTTCGCCTCAAATGTTTTCAGAAACATATTTCAGTGTAATGTTCAGCTGTGAAATGAGAACGTTTGCTCCCGCTGCTCAACTGTTTAACATGGCGGCTGCGTTACAAACTTTCTCATTTTTACAGCTAAAACTGTAAAAAGTACTCAGATGTTCTATATATACTTTTTGCCCTAAATGAGCCCCAGAAACATCACCTTCCACATTAAAACTCCACCAGTCAAATAGCTTGTAATGGTTTAGGTTAAAGGAATAGTTCAACATTTTGTGACACTTGTTCATATTTAAGGTACAACTCTTGGCAAGAAAGTGAATTTGCCGTTTTTGTGCCACTGCAATATCCGTTTTAGTACCTTGAGGAAAAAAGGCACGTTTCTCTCCAAAACCCTAATAAATAATAAAGTCAGCTGACTAATGTTAACTGTTGAGTAAATACAAATAAATACTATCACAAAATAAAGTCACAAAATGATGCTTACATGTAGGAACTGTAGTAAACTAGACAACTTTTATATGTTAAGAATGGATCAAGCGATGACGTGAAAGGAGTCGCACGTAGTGACGAGCCCACACAGAATTATGAAACACTCTTCAGGAACTTTTGCGTTTCTTTTAACTTAACTGAAAACTACAGAAGGTATTTAAATGTTTCTGCACTTGAAGCTTACCGTTCTCAGGCCGGGCTCCCAGCTTCTGAACTGCAGACATGTTGTGCACGCTGATGCCACGTGGATGGCCGGGCCATGAGGTCGGTGCGCCGTCCACTACAATGATATGCTGCAGCCGCGGAACTTCAATTAGGATAGCCTGACACACACACACACACACACATGCATGAGCACACACGCGCATGCATGAGCACTTGACGAAAACCAGGTTTCTTCTTAGACAAATACCTAAAGAATCCACAGACATCATGTTCAACAGTATTTGGGTTGAGAGATGTGTGAGAGTGAGCAGAGGAGCTGTGTTTATGCCCCTGTGATATAAGAGGAGATGAACCTGTCCAAAGCGCTCCTTAACATCCAGCATGTGCACTTTATTTTTATTTCTCTATGGTGACACACATCTCAGATGGCCTCTGATGGTTACCAGTGGCCTTCATGTTATTGTTGTAGTCACACTCAGTGAAATGCTTAAATAAATAAATAAAGAATTATATAATAATGACATTAATCAGCCCAACTAATCGGTCTTCCACTGCTAAATACTGCAGCTTGCTAGCTGTGTAACGAGTGCCATACTCCCTATAATGTTTAAAGGTGTGTGAACAGCTTTTGCGTACACACTTGTGTGTTTTCTCACCTTGAGTCTGGTCTCCAGGAGCTCCCTGCTGGTGATGATGTGGGTGACCTGAGCCTCGTTCAGACCCTGAGCGATGGCTGGACCTCCCAGTGTGGAGTAAAGGGTGACCACTGCAACACACACCCATAAAAATGTAAAAAAAATACTGAATCATAAATATTGTACCTTGTTTCTTCGGTATATTTACACACCAGTCAGTTAAAAAGTACACATCTACAGTATCAGGTAACCTAAAGAAATTCAACTCACTTTGGGATAATAGGCTTTGCTAATTGATAGTTAAAATGATGCTGATTAAAGCTAAACGTCTGCAACTTTACCATTTCAGAAAGATATTAATACATATAAATATACAAATGCATTAAATCAATGGTAACAGTAAATAAAAGTTGACTAATACACATTTTTTTTAACAAAATGTTTTCACAGGAAAACACTAGTTACTGGTTATAAGTCATACTTCTTGGTGTGTGTGTGTGTCTATGTGTATATATATGTGTGTGTGTGTGTGTGAGATTATTGAAATATCTGAGCGCCAGCAGCAAACTGGCTTCAGATCAACCTGAGGAAAGACGGACAGGAGAGAAAAGGTAGAAACTAACATAGAAAGAGAGGAAGCCCCAGAAGGTCTATGACCCTTCGTCCCCGCGCTGTCACACACACACACTCACACACACTCACGGGTTTATGGGACAGGGCTTAGTGACTTCACATTCTTGCGTCATGGAGCTCCAATACTTCCTGCTCTGCTACTGTGTGCGTGAGTGAGTGTGGACGAGGGCCGTGACACCTCCAGCCGTGAGATCTAAACATTAGATTGGGCTCCAGCATGACATACACACACACACACACACACACAAACTGCACGACAGCCCACTTAATAAACGTCCAGGCTCGGGATGCACGATACGAGGAAAATATGCGATATGCATACTAACGTTTACATAACATCTACTTTGTTGAATATCGCATTAACGATCTCACTTGCGGTGAATAGACGGACACTGAAATGTACTCGCTTCTCCTTTTCTGCTGCTTTCAGTATGTTCCTAAAATAGAACAGATTTTCTAAAAAATAAATAAAATTATTTCCAACATTTTATTTTTGAACTGATTTTACACTGATACTCTCTTTCAACTAACTAAAAAAAAAAATCCCAGAGTGAAATATTGCATTCTTTAGTGTTTATCGTGCAAAAAAAAAAACTTTATTTATATTTCAGTTCAACAAATGAGGTCTTTATTATGTAAAGAATGTATGCCGTGTGATTTCTGCTTTTTATATCTCGTTTATTCAACCCACATATATATTAGTTAGTACCAGGGTTTCATAATTAACCTACAAAATACATAGAATTGTAATCAGTTCCAGTTACTGAGAAAAAAATATGTAATTGAATCACAGTTACAAAAAAATATATATGTTGGTGATTACAAAGAGGTTTCATCCGAATATATCATTTTTGGTAAAAATCTTAAATGTAGAATATAACATTTATGTTGTTGCGCTCTTCTAATCTTAATGTAAGTTATAGTGAATCATTTTTAATAAAAGTTTGGCAGTAGTCAGTGTTGAGTGCTGCCTCGTTGTTTTTAGGACTTTTCAGCTTTATAGTTTAAAACATTTGTTAAAAAAGGTATTCAAGTGTTATAACTTGCATTACTTTGATGAAGTAATTCAAATAGTTACGTTATTAACATTACATTTCAATCCAAAGAGTGCACGTAGTGAGTAAAATGTAAATTAATTAAAAATAAAGCAACCTTCCCAACAATAATGACAGAAGCTTAGCGCTCACAAGTGATGAGCACATTTGCCTTCTGACAAAGTGCCAATAAACAGTAACCACACACACACACACACACCCACACACACACACACACACCAAGTGTTTGAGTTTACTGGGGGCCTTTGGCTGACTCCTTGATGCCTCTGTCAACATCAGATGCTCACGTAGACTCTCTCACCCCTCTTCTGACGCCATCGCCCCTCACTTCTCTCCCTCTCTTTCCTCCGCTCTGTCTCTTCCTCCATCACTCTTTCCAACCTTTACCCCCCCCCCCCCCCACACACACACACACACACACACACACTGTGTTTTGCACGACTGCAAGACAGAAAGATGCTTCCTAAAGACGCTTTATTGGCTTGTACTTGCAGCGTATTATAAAAGGCATGTCCGTTTAAGGGAAATTAAGAAGATTAAAGTGCAGCTGAGCTCTTTGGCACAGAACATATTAAAGAGTAAATCAGAAAGCTGCTGCTGTCCTGCTCTGTGGTTAACAGTGTTATTCTTCAACATTACCAGTGAACAAACACACTGCAGGCAGTGAACATTGCTTTTTTTCTTTCCCCCCCAAAGGAACATATTGCAGGTTTTTCTTTCATTGACATTTAAAGTAATTCTGCAGTTTTTTTTAATGTCACAAGTTATTATAGTTGTTCCCTGTAGCGATCATCTTTAATGCTAAATGATTCATCGGGAGCTGAAGAAGGCTGACAGCTACAGCGTTTTACACCTGGAAGCATTTTCCTTAACAAAAAGAAGCTTTTTTTGTTAAGATCACAACCAATAAAACGTGGAGACGCTTTCACTCAGTATCTGAGTTTGTTTCCACAGGGAAGGAAGTGGGACACTTATGTAACAGCAAAGCAGAAGGGACAAATTAACCTTCTTCTGTCTCAGCTGGGCCCGGCATGTTCCAAGTTGTCCACACACACACACACACACACAGACACACACACACACACACACACACACAAACAAACATAGAAACATGAAAGATGCTCAGTAGGAAAAACTGAGGCCTTTAAAGTCGCAGTGCAGCACAACCGAAACTGAAAGTACAGTGTTGTGCAAAGTATAGATTTGCTGTTGCTATTACTGCCCATGAAAATAAATGACGTGCGTTTGCCTCGGTTTGTTCTACTGCAGGATCCCATCGTTTTGAAAAACACTGTTTTTATCTACTAAGAGTTTTTAAGCAGGTAGTAGTGATAGATTAATCCGATTAATCGAAACCCATTGATGCCATTTTTTGATAATTGGCATCGGTCTCACAAGGTGGATTATTTATTTATTAAATTATTTAACTGAGCCATTATATTTTTTGCTGCTATCTTTTGATATAGGCTGTTGTTAAGTGCACTAATACGTTTTTTTTTTTTTTACAAAGTTATTTTTTTGTCTGTGTACATTTATTTAGTGATTAAAAGTATTATTTAAAATAAGTGTACTAGTGCAGATCTATTTAAGCAAACAAGAGATAAAGCAGTGTTAATAATGTTCCTTTAAGTTCAGCACTTTAGTGTCTCATTTGTTATTATTATTAAATTGTTGTTAAACAGTATATTGGCATTAGATATTGACCACCTGCTCTCTAAAGCTCATATCAGTCGACCACTAGTGAAATTTGTGTGTGTGTTTCTATGTTACTTAAGCAGGAGTGCAAACACTTATCACTGGACGTAAATGTCTCCATGGATTTCAGTACAAAACATGGACAATATGAAAGTATTTATATTCATAATAAAAAACGAGAGCAGCAACTATCAACGAGGATTAATCGTAACCTTTTCAAGCAAGAAATGCTTGTAAAATAAAAATGAAAGTATCAGCTAAACACATAAGAAGACGATCAGCGAGGTACAATGAATTATTGTATGTCTTTGTACGTTATAAATTCTAATTTTTGTCCAAAATCCCTGTTGGTTTTAATTGTTATATATTCACTTAAAAGGGCGAAATGAGCGTCTCCACCCGGGTGTCATGTTTCCGATTAAATGTGTAATTTGTATCCGGAATTAATTATTGTAACCTTTCCCCCTGAAGACAAAAGCCAGATGTTAGTGGGGTTTTTTGTCCAGTGGGAAAAGAGGCTTTAGTATAACCCACCTTTACTGCAGGGCCTCTAATAAAGAATACTTATAATATACTTTATATGTTTTTCTGCAGACTCGCTGGACTTACGTGGGAAGTTGTACATGAAGCACGCCTGGGCCGCGATGAGCCACTCGGCCCGTGTCTCACAGAAGATGGCGACGTTGTTTTTTGGCCGCTGACCAAGAGATGCCAAACCGCTGCCCAGTTGGGAGGCTGCTGTGAGGATTTCCTTGTAGGAGAGCCAGTAGTACTCACCCAGGACCACCTGGAGGGGGGAGAGAGGGGGGAGGAGAAGAGAGAGAGAGAGGTACAGAGACATTGTGTTAGTGATGAAGCAAAGGGGGAATAAGGTACAATAGATAACGGGGAGGAAGGATGCAAAATCATAACAATGTTCATGCAATGCTTCACGGGTTTCTTTGTGAAAAAGTATTTTGAGCATGTGAGCCTTTGAATTTATCCGCATTACTCTGACTATGGAAAAAGTTGAGGATTCCCCCTTTTTTGTTGTGTTTACCACAGATCTGCAAGTTAGATTTAAGACTTTAAAACATTTTTAAAGCCACTCGGAACGATATTTAAGACCAATTTTATAATAACCATCCTGTACAAAAGTGCATTTAAAAAAGTCCAGTATTACCAATAATTTTGAGATTTTAAATTGCGTTGTCAGATTAAAAAAAAAAAAAAAAAAAAAAATCCCACTTCCCATGTACTGTGAGCGTTTAAGACTTCTGAAAGATTCATCCAAAAATACTTTAAAAAGAATTAAGAATTCAATGCCTTTTTGAGACTTTTTAAAGTCTTTTTAAGGAACTCTGTATGTCCCACAGTCACATGTTTGGCCTGTTTCATATTAAAAAGTCACAGGAAAGGGAGCAAAAGTTCACTATTGCCAAACAGTTGTACTTCCTCTTCTGCTTTCATTCTCATGCTGTAGTATTTCATGATCATCGTCTGCGTTAGAGGAAGATAAACAAAGACTGCTGGAGAAACTCTCCAACACTGATGACAGCAACAGCAGCTTCCTGCGTGTGCGAGCGAGGTTATACTGGCTCCTGATGGTGGATGAACAGTAGTACACACAGAAACACACTGTAATGATGACGATGCAGTACTGCTGTGCACTTGTTGGGCACAAAACTGGGAGTTGAGACGCGTTCTCATGCAGCATTAAATGTTTCAACAGTGGGGTTTACATGGATTAGAAGGATCAGGCTGGATTAGTGGGTCGATTCAGAGGTATTGTAACTGTAAAAGTCCTGCAAAACTATTTTTAGAATAGTGTTTTGCAACGTTTACACTGAATGCTTAGGAACATTTTTAGTAGGGCTGCAATTCACAATTGTTTCATAGTCGTTGCTTGATTCATTTAGTCTTAAAAAAAAAAGTCAGAAAATGGGGATAAATGTCTTATCAGTGTTTCCCAAAGCCCAAGATGATGTCCTCAAAAGTCTTGTTTTGTCCACAATTCTAAATATATTCAGTTTACTGTGATAGAGGGGTAAAGAAACCAGAAGATATTCACATTTAAGAAGCTGGAATCGGAGAATTCTGACTTCTTTTTTCTTAAAAAAATCTCTCAAACAGATTAATCTATGTACCGTGAGTACATTGGTAAAATGTCACATTTTAAATTAATATATTATAAGTTTAAAAGTGTTTCTCAAACTAGTAAAAAAATATATATAATTAATTTTCATGAAAAAAGCTTAAATGTCAAAAAAACAAAATTTCTTGAAAAAAGCTTGAATGTGAAAAAATACAACATTTTTTCATGAAAAAGGTTGGATGCAAAAAAATACTTAATTTTCATGAATGGATGTAAAAAAAAAACTAAATTTTCTTCAAAAAAGCTTGGATGTCAAAATACTTAATTTTCACAGAAAAAGCTTTAAGTAAAAAAAATGAATAATTTCTTCAAAAAAGCTTTAATGTGAAAAAATACAAATTTTTTTCATGAAAAAAGGTTGGATCTGAAAAAAACGTAATTTTCATGAAAAAAGCTTGGATGTGAAAAAAATCCTTAATTTTGATGGATAAAAAAATTTATTTATAAAAAAAAAACAACTTTAATTTTCATGAAAAAAGCTTGGATGTCAAAAAACGTAATTTTCACGGAAAAAAAATTTGTGAAAAAATATTTCATGAAATATTTTCATGGAAAAAGCTTTGATGTGAAAAAAACCTTAATTTTCATAAGTAAGTTCGTTCGGACATAAACTCAGTAATAAATGTCGTCTACGTTTCATATGATGTGTAAAATCTATCAGCGTTTAGATCACATATGAATGAAATGCTTGTAGAATCCTTGTAATATTTGTATTGTTGATTTAATGTAGAGAAGGTCACATAAAGCTCAATATCAGCCTGTAATGTGTAATATACTGTTGGAGGTCAGCAGGCCTATTGATTTTGGATATTTGGGGAGTTTTTGAGTGTTTTTATATTGGTTAAGTGAAGCTTGGTCTGAAAAGGTTTGAGAAGCCCTGCTTTAGACAAAGGTCTCCACTCTGTAGTCATAGAAGAACATTTAAAGGCTGAAATATATTTATTTTAAGAAGAGTTATCTTGCTGCCCAGTTCAAATGAGGACTTCTGACAATTTAAATCACATTTAGATTAGAATCTCTCTTCTCACTTATTTTGGAACTATTCCTTTAGCGTTGTGTTTACCTTCCTTCCCCTCTTACTGCAGCCTGCTATTACTCAGGAGTGTGAGGATCCATCGATCTGGATCTATAGATCAATTCAACAATCCAATAACATCGACGCAACGTGAAAACATTGATCCACATCTTTAACAGCTTTGCATTTTTTTTTGCATTTTCATTTTTAAAAAGAATAGATTGATCGTTTAAATGTTGTGGAAAAGCCCAGTAATAACATTGTTAAATCATATTTTAGTTGCTTTTTGCAAGTTGATGCACACGTGTCGCGTGACGGTGTTGATATGATATCGATCGTACGTAAAGAGCACCGTGGCAGACTTTTGTGAAACCAGCAAATATCTTATGTTTTCTTCTAAAGAATCCATATAATATCGTCTCGTGTACAACCGGACTTTCTGCGTCGCTCTTTACCTTCTTGAACACTTTTCCGTCGCTCCGCCGCTCGTCCTCCTCACTGATCACCTCCCTCGTCCCTAAACAGTCTCTGTGTGGGAACCTCCTGGCTGCGTACTCAAACATCTTATCCAGGGTGTGCACTCCCGGGTGCAGCAACGACACAAACTTCTTGGTGGCGCTCACCGCTCGGTAGGGGCCCTCGGGACGTCCCAGCACCGAGCGGGCCTTCGCCTTCTTGCCTCGCTCCTCCTCGGAGCCGTAGCACCCGCCGTCGCTCCTGGAGGCCCAGCTGAGGATGTAGGAGGGCAGGAAGGTGATGAAGGTGTATATCCAAACCATGAGGTGGAAGAGGAGCAGCAGGATGGGGCTCAGGTCCTCCTTCAGCTTCATCTCGGTGAAGCTGCGGAGACGCTGGAGAGCAGCGAGGAGAGCGGAGGAAGACGAGCGGTGAGAAAGAGTTCCTACTCCGACTGCTGTCCCTCCTTTCTTCCTTCTTGCTTTGTTTTAGAAAGCTTCGCTCGTACTCCCAACACTACTGGAAGAATAAATTACATTAGTTAGTTTCTTTTTTAATTGCTAAACAAATGTCAGATTAAGATTATGACTGCCCTCATAAATATCCCTTAAAGTGCCAGAATCTCAACTCATTCAGAAACCAAAAGCAACCTAAAATAAGTCACAAAAAGCAGAAGGGAAATTTAGTTTTGTGGCAAACCGTGGTGTGTTGTCAAATGTTCCTCCTCCTTCCTCCAGCCTCTGTATCCAGCGTGAATACAGTCAGTGTCACGCACTGTTGGTATCACACAAAACAAAGAAAAAGAAAATGGGGAAAGATAAGAATAAACAAACCAAAAGCAGAAGAGAAAGTAAAACGGAGAAAGTTCCCGTCTCTAACTGACGTAGACGATACTAGTGTGACACGGTGAGAGGTTTCTGGATGATACGCGAGTGTGTGTGACAGGATACAGATGGCCGAGAGAGGAACACATAAGTACACACGGGGCTCGAGTGTGTGTACTGCCAATTAGCGGAGCCACTGCAAACACTGCGCCATTAAACTTCACGTACAATGTAGAGAGAGAGAACTGGGTTGTGCATGAGTGTGTTTTCTAAACGTCACCTTCATAATAACGACACTGTATGTTTGGACGCATTCAACACTACGAGTTTGGTGATGACTGTAACATATAGAACGTGCTGGGAGCTGTCCAGAGTTCTGAACAGAGATCCGTGTTAAAGGGATAGTTCGGATGTTTTAACGTGTGGTTGTATGACGTACTTCTCCACAGTCGGTGTGTGTAGAAACAGCAGTACCAGCAGGAAGCTAAGCAATGTGCTGCTGTGGGCTGGGGCAGCAGCAAAACGTATGTTAGCCACCTATAAAAATCAATATAACTTTAAGCGTACGCTTTATTTTGAATATTTTCACCGCTTTATCTTGCTCACAGACGGCCATTTTTGACCACCAGACTCCATTGACAAAAACGGTCATTTTACCTCGCAGACCACAGGAGTTGCTGGTCTACCGCTGGCTCAATCGGCTCGTTTGTTTGTGTCATTGTGTGACTTTGGTGTTTTAAAGGGTTAGTTCGGATTCACCAAAGTCAGCCAACAACACAAAAGAGTTGCTGGCTCGAGCCAATCGAGCCAGCAACTTCGGCTCGTTCAGCGAGGTAAAGTTACTGTTTTTGTAAATGGAGTCTGGTGGGGGCATACTGTATATAGGGGCTTCAGAGCCCCGACAGAAAGGGCTGACTGACAGCAAGGTAAAGCGGTGTAAATACTCTAAATATAGCGTACACTTAAACTGATATTGATTTATTTAGGTGTCTAAAATACATCCACAACCGGACATTGTTTCACTTCCTGCTGGTACTTCCTGTCTGTTTCTCCAAACTGCATCTGCTGTAGGTAATACACTGACTCTGGATAACTACCTCATATAACCCCAAAACATTCAAACTATCCCTTTTAAGGTTATCTCATCACTACGGCTGACAGGTCTCCTGTTCGCACTAATTCTCTACACTTTAACCTACGTCTGCCAACACTAGTCTTTAACACTGTGATGTAAATGGTGTGAGAATGCAGGCACACGCACGCTCCGGTGTCTATTCTAGCAGCAGTAATTCATAATTGATATGAGGGAGAGGCTCATCCTGCTCCCCTGAAGCCCCACATCCTTCCCCTCAAAACAAACACTACCTACTGACACACAGCGTACCCACTTGTCTCCTGCACTCCTCCCTCAAGTGTCCCTTTTGAGACTCATAAATAAAGCAAGGATTTCACCAGCAGCGCTCTCCCAAGACTACCATCTGTTCCCTGCGGGATGTGGACGCTGCGGCGCCGTCGTTCTCCGCGCTCGGAGTCTTGTTTCCAGTCTGGATGCCTTGTTTCATCGCGGGACGCTACAGCTTACCAGAGCTGCGCCCTGGTGGAGGAGATGCTTTACCCCATCGCCCGCTATCATCCACTGTTCACCTGGTTTCACCGTCTCTTGCTTTTCTTATTTCTTTCTTATATTCATCATGTTAAAGTGAATATCTTTGGGTTTTGGAAAGACAAAACAAGACATTTAAAGACATCCCCTTGGACCTTTTCTGACATTTAACCAAACGATTAATCGAGAAAATAACTGGCAGATTAATCGATAATGAAAATAATCCATTAGTCGCAGAAACTGGCAAACAAACGATCAGACTAGAGGACGAGAGCAGAGCATCAACTACTACTGCTGTTTTTAAAGTCCACTGTAAAAAATAAGTAAATATTAGGCTGCAAGAACAGCTTTAAATGCACACGCCGTGGGCGACCGCGAGCAGCGAGTCCCCGATTTGATTTCGACCACACTTCCTGTCTCCCTCCACTATCACAATCAAATAAAGGCATAAAATGTCCAAAAAAATTATCTTTAAATGCATTTTCTAACAGTATGTTGAGCAGTAAGAAGTACAGATGTTTTAGGTGGGACGTTAAAGGGGTATTCCAGCAATTTAGTATTGCACTTGGAGAGAGATTTTAAAGAAAGACTGGTCAGAATCAAAGCAGCGTAGCTCAAAATATCCCCATTTGTTTTTTTCTCACTAATATTTGTCACAAACCTACCTAGATTTCCCATAATGCAATCTCTTTTGTTACACCCTCCCTGAAAGGTAAACACTCGAGTCTTAACTTCAAACTCCACACGCCCAGTTCATTACTCAGGCTCTCAGTTACAAAGATTTTTTTTTTTATACATCCACAGAAGACACTAAATGTGTAAAATCGGTGGAATGCCCCTTTTAATATGAGCTGAATGGTAGCTAATATTTCAGCAGAGGAGGTTTGAACCTTGTGTTGGGTTGTACGCAAGTAAGGTGACAAAACGTTAAATTAAATTAAACCTTGCAATTATTTTTTATTATAGATTCCTTTTTTTTTAAAATTAATAATAATAATGAAATGTCCGAAAATGTAAAATGATGCCATTGCACAAGGTGTCTCCGGATTGTTTGCTTTGTCGGACCATCATTTAAAAACCACAAGCTAGTTAATTAAACAGGATTTAAAATGCTCACATTTAAGATTGCTTCATAGATTATTAAAAAAAAAAAAAGATTAGTGGCGATTAATTCTCTGTTAAACTAATCATTTCAGCACTAAACCATGAAAATGTGACCGGTGCGGGAAAAACAATTAATCTAAGATTCTCAATCATTTCACAACTTCAAAAAATAAAACATTTTTAAAACATTTTAGATATTTAGATATTACAGTAATCCTACACCGCAGGTCAAAGTTGTGTTGAGAATTATTAGTTTGTTAAAAAAAGAAATCACACTAAATACCAGTTTTACTTGTTATTTTGTGTACAATTTATTTAGGAAATTGGCAATTTTCTGATAAATAAAAAACTTACAATTGTATTTATACAACAGGCAGTATCTTTTTTATTTTTTTATAACTGGAACTTCTTGAAGTCACCGAGAATTGAGAAATACTAAAAACCTTTTTTAGCAAAAGCTGTTTATTTGTGCGAGTTTAGCATGAATACATGTTACCTATAGTGTTAGCTTTGCCTTTGTGTGTTCACATTACTTGCAATCTGTTGATATAACTTATTCAAATATAGAAACTCTTAATCTTAACTTCACTCTGCTTTCATGCCACGATTAAGCCGTTCACCGTCACAAGAAACAAGTTTAACCCTGATTTAGCAGGTTTTTCCGAAAACTTCCAACCACACACAACCTGATGAGCGAGCCCAACTCGTCTCTGTACAGACCCTTTTTTTTTTTTTTTTTTTTTTGCACCATAGCAATACTCGACTAATCTCTTACCTTCAATCGCGAGAAACTGGTAATCACAATATAGCTGCTCAATGTCCGTCTTTATGCAACAAGAAGGCGCTTTGCAGGCAGTTTGCACTCTCTGGATTTAATTTAGTGATATTGTGACATGGTCTATATGGTGGTGGGGTGAGCTAGCGTGTGTGTGTGTGTGAGTGTGTGTGTGTGTGTGAGGGAATCATTGCTTCCTCAAGAGCCTGTGTGAATGGGGCCTTTTGTGTGCCGACGTCATCGTGTTTTCTCCCACTCAGCTAAGCAGGCAGGCCTTGCAGTCTTGCAGAAAGTTCAACATGGCCATTGTGGTGAGACGACGCAGCAACACACGACTCGGTCTCAGGGGTCAGACTGCGTGTGTGTGTGTGTGTGTGTGTGTGTGTGTGTGTGTGTGTGAGAGAGAAAGAGAAGTATGTGGCGGGTTTGTGCATGTGTGTGGGTGGCTGTGTGGGCGCGTAGGACAGAGATTTGAACACATTAAGTGCGTATTTCTAACTGTGACATAATCAAACGCTTGCAAAACAACTGAAGAGCATTAAGTGTGATTTCAGTGAGAGTGAAAGCACACAACACACTCGTTTGGATTATGTGGATCAGACGCAGCTTTTCTCTGCTTTAGTGTGCACAAGGTGACACAAACTAATTGCATTCACAAAACCTATTCCTTATTTCTCTACGCTATTTATTTCTCTAACAGCTAAATCAATAAAGATCAGTCTGATACTGATTAATATAAGTTTCTTTAACTCAGGTGAAGTAAATAAACTTCTACGCTTTTCACTCAGCAGACTCCGTGTTATATATATATATGAATATATCTTTAACAACACCATAACAATGCAGACTTGCATCACTTCCCCTTCTTCCAGGGAGGAAGAGTGTGTGTATGTGCGTTTTCTAATCACGTCGGAGCATTTTTGCAAGACAATAGCATCAGTGTGTGGTTCACGGGAGCGCTCTAGTGGACCTGCATCATTTGATTACCGTTGCTACGGGCCAGTTAACTTCAGCTGTGTCAGTATATTTTAAAAGTGGCCTGCAGCTCGAGGTTGTAAAGGTTAGAGTGGTGAGGTGACACGGATTTTCAATTCTGGCCAAAATCTCAGTCTTGCTCGTCTGCATTTCATATTTGTATGAATATGTCTGTCAAAATAAATATAAAATGTGCTAAAGTTTAAAAAAAAAAGCTCACTTTTGCTGAAACATATGAGACTTAGGATGAAGGATTCTTATTAACAAATGAAATAAAGGTCGACGATGACAACAGAAGAAACACTATTGTGGCTTTTAGATGTCATTATAATGACTCATGTCTCAGCAGTGAGCCACAGATGTTCAAGCTGCAACATCCAAGCGCACTAACCGAGGGACAAGATAACTTCCGGTTTAGAATTTCAAAATAAAATATTTCAAACCGTGTTGCGACGGGGGTTTTTTTGTATTGTACATCTGATTTAATCTGTATTTATGGCAAATTAAGGCGCTAATGACCACATTCTGTCCACATCATACATGGACGTATATAGCCTGTCTAAAGAAAGTAAAAGCCTAGTTACTAACAGCAAAAATGTGATTTTAAACATAATGTATTTTGATGAGCGCATGCGGTCATACCCAGAGTTCTCAGATGAGAGTGAAAAATATACATTATTATATAAAAAAATATTCTCCAGTTGCTAATTATATAACAAGTAGCTGTACCGCGTTGAGTCCCTAACAACATCTTATTTTAATTGTTTTAGAATAAAGTGCGAATTCCACAATTGTCGCAATTTAGCACGTGGGAATGAACATCACCATAAAAAACAACAAAGCACCTTCACGAGAGAAACTTACCCGCGCGGCTGTGAGTTCCTGCAGGCTGCAGCTGCACAGAGAGCCCACTATCAGCATCCACCGGCTCTAATATACACGTTCATGTTGCACTGCTGTCTGACACCGGAAGTGACACGCGCGTCGTGTTGCTGGGGGGGGGGCATCCCCTGCGTTATGATTGGACTCATGGAGGTGGCGCGTGCTAGGGGCCGGGCCAGCTGGAAGGAGGTTGACTGCATGGGTTACTATGGGTTACTGTCAGGAGCTAGAGGCCACGCGCACGGAACTCGCACGTGCACGCGCACACAGTCAGGAAAACACCTGTGTTAAATATGTTAAATATGTCATGTATGTGCGGTTGCAGCGCGTGTGAAAGTTAATGCAAGTTAGAAATTATTTTTGGTAAATGATGAGTTTTTGACTGACAACTGACAACTGACAGCATTTAGTTTAGTAGATGAGCCCTTGTTCCAGCACAGCAGCGTGATTATGGTCTAAATTTAAACGTATCAGGATGTTTTTTAAGCATCTGGGGAGGGTCATCATGACATGACAACAGAGCTGATCAACTTCAATAACAAGGGGGCCAAATGGAAAATCACTGGGGGTTCGTGGGACTTTGTCAATTAATGCTCTACAAATAACTCTTACAGTATAGTGTTAATATATCTATATATACAGTATATATATATATATATGTATTACTGGATGTATCACAGCGATGCATTCATTGCACAATAAACAACACCGGTGTATTACTTGTTGCGGCTGGTAAAGTAAATAAATACTTGTCAGCTTTTGGAATAAAAGATTTTCACAATCAACTTCACGTCTCTTTTGAGCCATTTCGAAGTTTGTTTTTTTTAGCTAAGCTAACGTGAGTTTCTCTGTTGCCTTCACGTATTATAGTGTTACGTTGCGACACGTGAGATATCTGTCTTAGTTGTCATATCACACACATTCCAGCCTGATTTGCTGCTAGCATCTTGCAGGCCGTGGGAAAATTCAAAAGGGGTCCGTATCTGGCCCGGGGACCACCAGTTGAATGCTTTACAGAATATCCCACCACAACCAAAACCCCGATCACGCAGCAGCAGAACTAGAAACATCTACTCATCCGATTTGTTGTAACTTGGTTTGACACACTTTGCTGCTGAGAACTGAGCGAGCCAATAACACACACATGCATACACAGTTACCAAAAATAGATGAACAAATCCACAATAAAAAATATTGATATACTTCTACCCGAGGTAGAGCAAAGCACAGCCATCTTTTTTTTTCATAACTTTAATATGTTTAGTTTTTTAAATGGATGGTTATATAAAAATATTTTACTGCAAAATTAGATTATTTGGTTGTCTCCCTTATCACATGTGTTTCTAGAAATAATAATTATAATGTCACCAAAGAGCCTTTGGGAAAATGTACCTCCTCATATGTCTGTAGTTAGTATGGGTTATTATAATATCTTTAATTGTTAAATTAAACCCATGGGAGTTCTTGAGGGCAGGAGGGTTCAGGTTACTTTATTTGTGCCTTTAGGTAGATTAGGTTTGCAGCAGAAAGACGAGACATCCACCGTAACACACAATTTACAAACAATGGTTAATAAACCAGTAAAATAAAATGAATAAATAGATAAATAAGCGTTGCTACTATTGCGTCTGTGCAATGTTGCTACAACTTGTTCATCTGAGTGATGGCTGCTGGGAAAAAAAGCTATTTTCATACGGCTACAGATGTTGATAATGTTAATCTAAAATAGGGGGAATACAGTTCATCTAATGTGAAATATCTGTAATATATTGGTCATGCATTATGAATATTACACAATATTTCTTTCATTTCAAATGCATAATTTGAATGCCATCTGTTTTGAACCGTCCTGCAGACTTTCATCTGCTCTAAACATGATGGACAATATTTAACACATTTTTGCGAACAATACAAACATTTGATGTGGGAGATTGTTCTTCCTGTCATCTGTAATACAGTTTCTGATCTATTCCATGTTGTGCCACATTCTGTTGTCATAGTTGTTATTGGGAATTAGGTGTGTCGCGATATGCCGGTATTGACAATAACCCTGATATTTAAAAAGATATATATATATATATATATATATATATATATGAACTTAAAGATGAACTGGAAGCATTATTATTTATTTTCTATTTTCTATAGATAACGCGCTAATACCAATATTGTGAATTATTTTGGCCACTCTATTACATTTTCTACTACACTACTATTGTGAATAACTTCCTTGATACTGTCTACGTTGTTATTTGAAGCACATTCAGCTCCTGTAACCTGCTGATTCTTCGCTGTCACATCATTTTATATCCACCTTTAGCTCTGTTTCTTGTCCTAAATTCTCGAAAACGTCGTCACCAGGCAACTTTTAGACGTGCTGGATAATGGCAATACATTTTTGATTTCCAATCTGGCCTCCACCAGAAACACTGCACTGAGATTGCTCTCCTCGGACACACACGTAATATTTAAATGTATCTTGATTTTGGATGAGAGCACAATAATGAGATACTCCACTACAAATCAAAGCCCTGCATTCAAAACCTTAATTAAGTTTTTTTAAAATGTAGTTAATATTAGCAACATGTACTTAACAAACAAACAATAGCAAATAAATATATAATAAATAAACTATGTTAAATAGGACATAAGATAAAATAAGATAATCCTTCATTAGTCTCAAAATAGGGATATGAGCAGTGTTACAGTAGCAAAGGGAAAGTCCAACAACAAGAGGAAGTTTAAAAAAATCAAAACAAGATATAACAAATAAGTTAGCAGTACAAAAGTGTATTAAATAAGTTAAAAAATGTATATATATTACTGGAATTTTCTGTTGTATTTTACCTAAGGCTTTATTTCGGATGGGATTAATTACATTTGTCACAAACTGGTTGACATTTTGTGTCCTAAATGTTTCTACTTTAACCGGATTCACTCAGGCACCGCGCCGGGCAGCTACAGCCGGCTGGCGGGGTCCTTCCTCTCCCACGGTGCTGAGGCGGATTAGCAGCTCCAACATGCCGACTGTCGGGGTAAAAAGGGATCTTCTCTTCAGAGCTTTGGGCAGAACTTACAGTAAGTCATGTGTCACTACATATTTAATTAATAGCCACATTGTCTGCGTGGTTATTAAATGTTCTTTTGTGTTTTAAAGACCGAGAAGTTTAAAGACCGTTCGTCGCTAGCCTGATGTTAGCAACAGACGGCTAACCTGAAGTTACCCGGCTTCACTAAAACCTTGAATGGAAGAAAACAACAACAACATTTTTAAAGGAAATTCATGCCAAATATAAATTTGAACGTTAACTTGTATCTGCTTATGTTTGTGGCAATAATAAAGTAGTGTTAGTTAGTGCACTGATGTCTCTATTGGATGTCAACGTGATTGCATCATTTCCCAGGCTCCTGTCATTTAAATCTGAGCAGCTGTTCAGGTACTTCTTAAATATATATATATATATATATATATATATAAATAAATAATAAATATATATATTTTTATTTTTATTATAATATATATATCTTATATAATAAATAAATATATGTATATGTGTATAAATAAAAATAAATGAAAATAAATTTAAAAAAATATATATAAATATATATATATATATATATATATATATATATATATATAAAATAAACTTGTTTATTAAAATTTTATTAATGATTGTTTGTTCCTTTTTTCAGCTGATGAAGAGTTTGACGAGCTGTGCTTTGAGTTTGGGCTGGAGCTGGATGAAATTGTGAGTAAACTAAATTTAAAGGAGATCAAACCAGTGTATCCTAAGAGCTTAGTGTTAAATCCCACATGTGGAAATATTTATACGCTACTATTTTATTGTTTGTATAGCCTATCTTGTAAAGACAGCAAAAAATTGTAGGCATACTATATTAAATGAACTTATGGGTATGCACCAGGCAATCATGCTTTGTATTAATTAAGGTGGACTTTTCTAAACCTAAAAACTAGAAAAAATAAAATATTCTGAAACAATTTGGCTCAAGGAACACTAACATAATAATATAAAAGGCTTGTAGAATCAGTAGCCTCGTTTAAATCACCTCTCAAAACCCACTTTTATAGACTTTCTTTTATGTAGTGTCGTCTTTTTAATGCATTTATTGCTTTTTTATTGACATGTTTTTAAAATAAATAGTTTTTATGTATTTTACTATCTTTCTTATCATATGTCTTCGCATCATATGTCTTCATTTGTTAATATAATATTCTTTGATTTCACCCTGATATGAGTGGATTTCTTGCTTTTTATTTGTCATGTATCATTGTAAACTAAATATTGTTGGATATTTTTAGACGTTTGTAACAAAACAAGACATTTGAAAAAATATGTTTGGCTCTGTGAAGTTTTTTGACAATTCATAGATTTAACAATTATGGATTCATTGGGAAAAAAAATATACTGGCAGATTAATCGATAACGCAAATAATCGATAGTTGCATATCAAAACCCTTGAACTTGATTCGGACCCCATTCCAGACCTCGGAGAAGGAGATAAT
This sequence comes from Bovichtus variegatus, assembly GCA_943593645.1. Lineage (NCBI taxonomy): Eukaryota > Metazoa > Chordata > Actinopteri > Perciformes > Bovichtidae > Bovichtus > Bovichtus variegatus. The sequence continues at coordinate 6,421,279 of CALSCE010009526.1, read as the reverse complement.
CAGCCGAGAGCAGGGCGACTCTAAGGCATCGGGAGCGTCTGACGTCATCCTGTACAAGATTGATGTACCAGCTAACCGCTATGACCTGCTGTGTCTGGAGGGGCTGGTCCGTGGACTGCAGGTCTTCAAGAATAAGTGAGTGGTCTCTTATAAAGGGACAGTTCACCCCACAATCAAAATACATATTTTTCCTGTTACCTGTTGTGCTATTTATCAATGTAGATAGATTTGGTGTGAGTTGCCGAGTGTTAAAGATATCAGCCGGAGAGATTTCTGCCTCCTCTCTGATATAATGGAACCAGATGGCAAAAAAAAAAAAATCTTTCCAGAAATCATGACCCGGTAACTCAAGATAATCCTCAGACCTCGTTGAGGGCAGCTTCACGTAGGGACTATTTTCTTTTTCGGCGCATTGCCGTGCAGAAGGAAGCGTGCATCTGCGGACGAGATCATTGATGGCGTCCTCCTCGGCTGTAGCGCCAGGAGAGCCTCTCTTCCGCAAGTAGATGCGTGCTTCATTCTGCGCGGTGGAAAGAAAGTAGTTCTTACGTGAAACTGCTCACAACGGGGTCAGTATATTATCTTGAGTAACCGGGTCATGATTTCTGGATAAAGAAGTTGCCGTTGAGTTTATTAAAATGGATTTTTATAGCACTACAGTTATAGTTTTAGATTTTGAGGTGAACTGTGATATTTTTGTTTGGCTTCTACATTATGGGTGTCGTGTTTGTTGCGTCACTGTTGCTCCAGAGATCGTGTTTGTGTTGCAGGTTGGAGGCCCCTCGTTACAGACGTGTTCGCCCGCTCAGCGGGGAGCCTCAGAAGCTGATTATTACGAAGGAGGTGGGTGGCCTGAAGGCGTCATTAGTTTGGTTTATAAATGCATGTAACTCGAGTTCGTTAGTAATATATTTGCTCTCTGCAGACAGCGGCAGTGCGACCCCATGCTGTGGCAGCAGTGTTGAGGAACATCACCTTCACACAGGAGCGCTATGACAGCTTCATCGAGCTGCAGGAGAAACTTCACCAAAACATCTGCAGGTCAGATGAGCTGAACAGAAAGTACAAACACAGACGCGGTGGAAATCCTTCTGCTAAGGGCTGTCATTCAAAAGTCACCGTCGTCTTCGCAGGCACTTTGTTAGGCACACCCGCCTTGCACTACCTGACAAACCTGAATTTGTTTCCAGCTCCTTGTTAACTATATACTTGCAATAATTCAATGGAAGCAACGTACAGATGTTGATATTTTTTTGGCCACATGTTTTTTTTTAAGGAGATACTTCAGGTGAATAGTTATATTTACCTGATGCATATCACCAGGAAACTTTCCCCAGTTAATTACTTCCATGAAGACAATCATTTATTTTGTATTACAAGCTTTCTGAAAATGTAAATTTCTAGAACAGAAATCTGAACATAAACCAGGTTTACAATTCTGGGTTCAAACAGAAGAGTCAAAGGTTTTTCCAGAGGGGATTTTGGATTTCTGTTTGCATCACTCCATAAAACAGAAAATATTGGCAACAGCCATTAACAAAAAAAAAAAAAGTTTGTCATGTTGTTAGTAATAAAAAGCTGTATAAATGAGGCTCTGAGTGAGATGTGAACACACCACTCTGTACAAAGCTTCAGAATATAGAGAGGAATGAAAGTGGAAAGTTTGGTGTATGTAAGAGCTACTGAAGTGGAGATTTCTGCCTCTTTTTTGTTTGGTGCTCCTTCTGATTGGACACCTGTTAAATATCCATTCTGTGTCATTCTTTTCGCCTTTAAAAAAATTTAAAAATAAAATAAAAAATAATAATAATAAATAATTTTCCCATTTTAAGGCAATTTTTATTTATAGAGCACCATTTAGACACAAGTCAATACAACGTGTTCTACAGGGGCATAGAATTAAGACAATTAAAAAAACTAAATGCAAATAAGCATTTTAAAGAATTTAAAGACATTTTTAAAAAAGCAATAAAAACTAAAGAAAAACAGTAAAAAAAAAAAATTAGGTATGTTTTCAGTTATCACTGTTGCTTTTTTTTATAGATTGATAATTTTCCCTTTGATTGCATCTAATCCATGTTTGTAACTCTTTTGTCTTGTTTATTTATTTGTATTGTTTGTCAGTTTTGTCACAGTTAGGTTTTATTATTGTGTTTCTGACATGTCCCTGCAGGAAGAGGAGCCTGGTGGCCATCGGGACCCATGACCTGGACACCATCTCCGGTCCTTTCACATACACAGCCAAGCCTCCCGGAGACATCCGCTTCAAGCCCCTCAACCAGGCCACAGAGTACACCGCCTCCCAGCTCATGAGCCTCTACAAGGTGAACACATCAGTGTCTGGACGCTTGTTTAAAAAGAAATCTTTTCTTTAACCGTCTTTTCTGACCTGCTGTTCTTCTGTCTCGTGCAGGCAGACAGCCACCTGAAGCATTACCTCCACATTATCGAAGACAAGCCTGTGTACCCCGTCATCTACGACAGCAACGGTGTTGTGCTGTCCATGCCCCCCATCATCAACGGTGAGCTCTCTGCCTTCACTTTGTTTTTCTGCCGCTGTGACGTACAGCAGATGGACTTTAGCAGCGTTTGCATCTGACAGACAGAAATATCAGAATCACACTTACCAGCTCGCACAAATACAAGAGGCTTTTTAAACCAAATAAATACCTAAACTTAACATTCAAAAGTAACATTCAGTGTTTGAATGTTTTAGGAGAGAGTAATATATAAACATTTAGAATTCCAATATAATAAAATACCTTTTTATAATAGGGCTGCAACTAACAATTATTAAATCTGCAGATTATCTTCTCGATTTGTCTATAAAATGTCAGAAAATAGTAAAAGAAAAAATTCCATTCCAGTTTCTCAAAGTCCAAGCTGATGTCTTTTAAATGTCTTTTTTTGTCCGTCCAAAGATATTAATTTTAATATAATATTACACAGAATAAATTCTCCATATTTGAGTGGCTTAAAACAGCATTTTCTGACATTTTTGCACGAAGAATGACTGAATTTTTCTGTTAGTCAACTCTAACATTTAACATTTGTTTTGTTTTCCAGGTGACCGTTCTAAAATCACCCTGAAGACGAAGAACGTCTTCATCGAGTGCACGGCCACAGACCTGACCAAGGTACAGCTGAGGAGAACGGAGAAGTCGCGTTAATACGTTGTTCAGTCTGTGTTGAAAAGGAAAACTGAGTCCGACTTGTCCTCTTGTCTCCAGGCAAAGACCGTGTTGGACATGATGGTGACCATGTTCAGCGAGTATTGTTCACAGCCTTTCACGTAAGTCTAGAATCTGGAGACGGACGAGAGCTGGGGTTCAATGATGAAACTCCCCGGTAATTGGCAGTGGAGGCACTTTAATTTTAAAGACGAGAGGACGTCTTTTTGCTTTAAACTCCACATTCAAAGGTTTGACGTGGCTGATTTAGGGTGCGGCCATCATGGATGTCACGGCATTGGTTTGTGCCAATATGCCCAGCATTAACCAACTGTAAATAACAATAATTACACGTCAAAGACAAAACTATTCTTGTATAAGTTCTCTTATTAAGCTATATCACCTTCATTAACGTGGAATAAATGAGTGATGTTGATGCTTTCTTCTGGTTCTTTCAGGGTCGAGGAGGCTGAGGTTGTGTACCCAGATGGCAAGACCTGCAAATACCCAGTACTGCATTCACTACAATCTTTAGTTTTATTTGTTTTCATGACCTGAATGTGTTAAACTGTCTCCTCATTCTGTGGTGGTGTCTCCTGGTTTGTGCTTCAGGAGCTGGCTTACAGGAAGGAGAAGTTGTCCAGCGGGTTTATCAACCGAAAAGTTGGCATCAAGTGAGTCATGTGGCGTCGCTCTGTATAATGGTACAAGATGGAAGTAAAATATATGCAAAGTGCCTGAAGGTGAATGTTTGAAGATGAAGTTTGTTTTGCTTTTTGTCTTACGTTTTGCAAATAACATGCAAATTCTTGAATTTACCAGTTTTGATTAGGTTTTATCACTGAATTGTAGCCTTTTATACTCTAATAAAATAATAAAAAAGAAAAGGGGAAAACACCTTGTGGAACGTCTTCTGTAAATTTAGCATGATATTGTGAATATTACTTTACATTTAAACCATCATGCTTCAAATAAGCCAAAACTAATGTACGTGCTACATACAGAAATACATTTAAAAAATCTTTTTATTATTATTGGCCAAAGTGCTGTTGAAACAGGTGGTTTTATAGAATATTAATGTTACATAATTTATTTTAGTTTATTTCTATAACAAGCTATTTGAACTCCAAACTTCATATTAAGGCATCAAAAGCCAAATTCTCGTATGTGTATATAGTTTTTTTTATAGTTTATTTAACTGTTCTTGTTAATGAGCGATGTTTTCTTTTGTGCTTCCGACAGCGAGTCAACGGAGAAAATCGCCCAGCTGCTGACGAAGATGTGTCTGCGCTCCGAGGTCACGGGCGTCGGTGACGAGATCGAGGTGGAGATCCCGCCCACGCGCTCGGACGTCATCCACGCCTGTGACATCATGGAGGACGCCGCCATGGCCTACGGATTCAACAACATCCCCTACACCACACCGCGCACCTACACCGTAGCCAATCAGGTGCCTGGGTTTTCTCCTGCATGTTTGATGTGTCTGTAATCAGGGAGGGCGATATATCGATATATATATCGAATGTACTCCGTGTAGTGCGGCGTGTTCTACGTGTTGCGTCTCTCGCTCTCTCCTACGGCTCTACCTCTCACGGACACAAAAAGAAGTGTGTGTGTGGGGCGTGTGTGTGTGTGTGTGTGTGTGGGGCGTGTGTGTGTGTGTGGGGGGGGTGTGTTTGTTTTTTTATATCTGGAGGGAAGCAGGAAACGGGGAAAAGAGCGAAAGAAGCGAAGCACCAAAACTATTTTATTTTTGTTTTCCGGTCAGAAAAAATTATGGAAGAAAAAGACTGATTTCAAAATAAAAGCGACCTTCTCGTGAACTTTCATCCTGTTTAATAACATTTTTTTTAAAAAATACATTAAACAAAATATAATATTAAATATTACATAATAAATCAAATTTATGATGATGAAATAAAAAACTACTACCTGCAAACTTTATTTCATGGAACATTTGAATTGTGGGAAAAATCTGTCAAACTTAATAATAATAATAATAATAATAATAATAATAATAAATACATTTGCAAAGACCAAATTCACTCCAGTGATAGCAGAGCTTTGTAATACCAGGACTTTTATGTGGAATTTCAAAATAAAAGCCCTTACGTGCTTTGTTACCTCTACATTTTAAATTAGTTTACTCGAATGATGACGCTGGTGTGATCATACGCATCGAGGGGTTCAATCATAGTTATGTTATTTATTCAGAGAAAACATATAAATATTAAGATGTATATCGCGGCATAGCCTAAAAATATCAAGATATTATGATGTCACATCGCCTCAGCCCTACATATGATTGTATCTCATCAAACATGTATGTTCTCATGCACTTGCTCTACATGTTCACAGTTCCCACTGAATAAACTGACGGAGCTGCTGAGACAAGACCTGGCAGCTGCTGGATTCACAGAAGCCCTCAACTTTGCTCTAGTAAGAAAAAGACGTGCATCTTTTGAGAAAAAGAAATGACACAATCCTCCTCTTATAAATGAAAAGCTGAATTCATATGCAGTAAGACGCCGCCTCAGGGGTTTGGCTGCTGCAGCCTTATTGTTTTGGTTCTGTTATGACCGGCAGCTCGTGCTGGCTAATGTTAGCGAGTGTTTGCAAGCTTTGGGTAAATATTGCTGTATAGATATATATGTATTTATCCAATAAACCGTCACTTTTAAAGTAAAGTTGCATCGTCTCGCTTGAAGGAATTTGTCTCCCTCTCTTCCTGCAGTGTTCTGAAGAAGATATATCAGACAAGCTTGGAAAGAAGATCTCAGAGACCGGAGCGGTTCATATCTCCAACCCCAAGACAGCCGAGTTCCAGGTAAAGAAGAATAATGAGGGATTTTTATATTTATAAAAAAACAAAACTGAAAAAAAAAACTAGACAATGCTTAAATAGGTTAGATGTAAAACAGTTCTGTTACCTCAGTGTTTAGTCATCTTCTTTACTTAAAGGTAAGTTAACCTGAAATTTAATTTCTACTCATCATGATTTAATAACATTTTTTTTAATTAAATTAAAAAAAATAAACATCTTTTATCTAAAAGATAACAATTATAATCTTTAGGCCTGTACTTTACACCTTTTTTGCACTAAAAATAATTTGTAGTTGTGCAGTAGAAGATGAGTAACGGCTTCACTTTTGTGTAATCAATATTAATATTACCCATTACTTGTCTAAAGTATTATTATATTCTATGAGCTTAGTGGACACTGCGCCAAAAAAAATCATATTCCTAACTAATGTCAGTACAGAAGTGAAACCAGTCTTATAGCACTGCAAAGAAATGTATTTTGAATGTTGCAATATGTTTTTTTTTTTCTGCAAAGACATTTAGAAAATATCAAGAAAATGATAATACTCTGTAGGTAGATACTTTTTCCTCCGTCAAAATGTCACTAAAATGAGGAAAAGTGGGCAAAAGTACTACATTTATTAAGCTATACGTTCATGCAGGGATGTTGTGATCGATGTTCCCACACTGTCAGAGGTTGTGTTTCCCCAGAAGAGGGCGCTCTTGTCCTCTGAGAGACTGCAGCTCTGCGTCCAGCTTCACTACTGTCTCTCACCACCAGGTGGCGCGCACCACCTTGCTGCCAGGCCTGCTGAAAACCATCGCTGCCAACAGGATGATGCCCCTTCCCCTCAAACTGTTTGAGATCTCTGACGTGGTGCTGAAGGATGACACCAAAGGTCTGCACACACACACACACACACACACACACACACACACACACACACACACACACACACACACACACACACACACTCTCTGCACCTTTGAAACCATGTCGCCTCAGTGATGGTTTTGTACTGATGCTGACACTTGGTGGCATCTGCCACTAATCCACCATGTACACTGAATTATTGTAATTATTTTTATTAGGCTTCTTGTTCATTTCAGCTATATCATAGCTATTACTATTTAAACTTTTGTCATTAAAAATAATCATTAAATCCTTTTATTTTTTATTTATTTATTGACACCTTTACTTAAGGTTCATCCCGACAAGCCACAACAATAGTTAATGTCTTACTAGAAACATAAAGGCACTCTTATTGAAGGAAAATAAACAACCCTTACTTTGTATTTGCAATGCATCTTTAGAGATGGCTCTGCTTATTGATCATTTTTCCAGAAATATAAGTAAAAAAACAAAATTTAAAAAGCAGGATTTTCATTATATCACAAGGGGATTGACACTTAGTAGCAGATATATTTAAAAAAA
>CALSCE010009526.1:6377923-6393872 GCA_943593645.1 Bovichtus variegatus | reverse complement strand
CAAATGAGCGCTTTTTAATATTTCACCGGGGATCGCGCTCCTGTCTGCGCTGCGGACTGTGCGCACAGCACCGCTGGGGGGTAATAACAACACATCAACACTGTCCGCGCGGATGATGGCGTTTCAATGAGAGGAGGGGGAGAGGAGGAGAGACGTGCACCGTCATCAGCATCTGTCCGCCAGCTCCCTTTGTGTTCACCGGAGAGCGTGAATGGCGAAAGATGACATGGCAGAGGTAGATTTGGCATCAAACGGAGCGGAACCCCCCGGCGAGGCCTCCTCGGCGTTTCCCTACGAGGAGTACGAATGCAAAATCTGCTATAATTATTTCGACCTTGACCGCCGGGCTCCTAAGATCCTGGAGTGCCTGCACACGTTTTGCGAGGAGTGCCTGAACACGCTCCATCTCCGGGAGGAGCGGCCATGGCGCATCAGCTGCCCCGTCTGCCGCCACCGGACTCCGGTGCCGGATTATCGGATACAAAACCTGCCCAACAACACCAAGGTGACGGAGGATTTCCCGCTCTACATCGACTCGGACCCCCTGCCTCAGGACGCGCTGCCGCCGTACCCTCCCCCGCTGCACCCAGCCCTCGTCGCGCTCCGCCGGGAGGAAGCGTCGGGGACGTCCAGCGTCAGCCAGGCGACCCCGTCCACCACCGTGTCCACCGCCACGACCCTCTCCCAGGACTCGGTGCGCTACGACAGCTGCCAGAGCTGCAAGAGAGTGGCGCTGACCACCGGCTGCGTGTGCGTGATCTTCTCCTTCCTGTCCATGCTGGTGCTGCTGTTCATGGGCCTGATCTTCGTGCACAGTCACAGCATTCCTCCCTCGCCGGCGGGACCCATTTGCTTGTCGGTCGCCAGCATCCTGGCCATGTTCTCGGTGGTCGTCACGTGGCTCATCTGCTGGCTCAAATACAGACCGGACCATGAGACGGGCCGATCATCCGCCACCAGCAACTCCCGGAGAAACGCCTGACGTGCTGCCGGACATGGAGCGTGTACTGTGGGTGTCTGATGATGTACATAATACTGGCGACTGATACTCCCTTTACTCTTTTCTAGGAATAAATCTCGCCCAAAATGGCCTTTTATCAGTATAGCAAACACCCAAAAGGCCTTCCTGTTGTTTGGAGCAATAGGCCGACACGATCCTTGATAATCTTTTTTTTTCCTGAAGCTGTGCACTTGAATGGACAGTAGAGGTCCAGCTGACTGGACCTGTGGTTGGTTTGATGACTGAATGTGAAGTGCTTATTTATTCCCAGGGTTTCCCCCTCCCCTCCACGTCCTGCTAGATTACATCCCACTCTGCCACTCACTGTATGATAAACTGTCCATGATCCACTCTTATATCTCAACAAAGCACTATTGTATTGTACAGATATTTGCCAATGTTCACTTCTGAGTTTCCAGGTGATGGATTTTGGTTTCTACGGAGGCGTGTATGTTTATGTGAGAAGCCTCCGAAATGTCCACAGTCCAAACTGTAAATAGTCCACAGAGAAGCGGTGAGTGTTACTGGATCAGCCTTTTCCTGGAGACCTTCCTCACCCTTTGTGTTTGAGCGCGTCCTCCAGTTTCCTCTGAACACTGCACCTCTCCCGGGTTTTTCTTTTTTCAAAGAGCCAGTTTGTGATTTTGACCCTGTGTTTGGCTCATTCTGTGCATGATGGGCTCCCCAGGAGCGACAGTAGGTCTCCTGGCTGGTGTGCCTCACCTTGTAGCTGAATGAAGTAAAACTCACTGTAATCCTGAGCAGGATCCTGCACAGACCCCCCTGCTACAGACAGGCACAGTCGGGGGGGTCAGCGGGGATTCGCTCTTTCTGTCACATCACTTACACAACCGGAAGTTTGCAAAACAGGGTTTCCAGCATGGAGCTGCCTCCATCACCGGCACCTTTTTGTACTTATTAAAAATGTGGCTGTTTGCATGCGGCTTTGAAGAGAGGTCAGGTGTTACACAGAGGCCACCTTCGCTCCTCTTCCTCCTTCAAAGCCACATGTGAGAAGCTATTTCTCGGCCGGGACAGACATGTTGAACAATTTGGTGTCACTCTGGTTCCTCTGAGATTGTCGGGAGTCATAATTACCTCTGGAAACTAAACGAGCCCCTTGAGCTTTGTGGCTGAAATGAGAGGAAAATCTTCCTCTATATAAGAAAGATTGTTCAGTACCTGCACTAACACAATGCAAACATTACATTTCCCCAACTAAAACTTAATAACATTCAAGTTATGTTTTTTTTCTTCTTGTCCCCCTGCAGAAATGCATTGTGGGTATGTATCAAAACAGTGGAATCAGACAACACGGTGTTATGAACATTACTGCGAACCGTTGGTAAATTCTGTGCATGTAATCGTTGCTACAATCTATACAATTATTTATTTATTATTCCTGAATATGGCTGAAAGTGATGCAGTGTTTGTGGTGCAGTGTAAGACCCCCCCCCCCCCCCATGTTGAGTTGCACTCCTCCTGTTTTCCTGACCTTCCTGCCAGCGTTTAGTACAGAATTCGGAGACGATTCAGACACGATTCGGAGACGATTCGGACACGATTCGGACACCAAAGTGGTTCATTACTTGTTGCCCTTGCACACTCATGTGACCCCTACCTCACTTTATGAGGAAAAAGTCACCCCCCTGCCCCTCCCTCCTCCCTCCAATCTGAATCCCATGCTTGCTCAACCCTTTCCCTTTTAAATAATGCACTTTCACCCTCTTATTTGACACGAGTAACGGGGTTTACCTTTTGTTAAATGTAAGCATATTTATTTCAGAGGACCTAGAAAAAAAAAAAAAAATGTTGTTGGTTTTTATGAGAATCTGTGGTTGTTGTTGACGTATTTGCACAGAGAAATGCTCTTTATGTGCTGTTTTGCATACATAAACACATTTCAGTAATAAAGGAAAACATGAATATCCACGGCGTTCACACGTTTGTCTTGGTCTTTCCTAATAACTGGGAAATAAGTTGATGACATAGAAGAAAACTGTGTGTTCCATATGAAACCAGTGTGTTCCTGCTGGTGTGTGTCAGTCCAGCACAATCTGCTGTGCATCAAACATGCCCCCTACTGGTGGACACGGATTACTACATGCTATAAAAAAAAAATTAAAAAAACTTTTTGTGTTTAAGTGCAAACCCAACTCTATCAAATTGCATTTTTCTCGCGTAAACCTCTGGTGGCTCAGACTTGATTTAAAAAGTAAATACATTTTTCAATATGTTAACATCACAGACAGAGATCTTTCACACTTGCTGACCTGTAACAAGCGTCTCTTTTTATTTTTTAGAGACATTAAGCCATTCATCCCCCTCAACAGAATAGATAGAAACCAGCCAATCACCATCTGATCACTGGAGACTATTCAGGAGTGTCATGCAGCATCAATGAAAGCCGTCACACATGCAGCTCCTCTTTCATATCCTCAGCACCATGTTAGTCAGACAACAGTAAAGCTTATTGTATCGGAGCCTGGCTGTATTCAATCAGCTACAGTTTGCACTGATTCCTGGAAAATAGTTTGAGGCATGTTTGTGTAAAGATGCCGGGCTAATGAATGCTTCTCATTAACATCTGTGTTTGGCCTGTCACTAGCTTTTTTTTTTTTTTGATAGCTAGTAATACATATATTTTTGTATTTTTAAAAAGTATAAATTAGGCCTATGTGTGCAGGCTACTGAAGGACGGTTTTAAAGGTACTTTACTTGAATATTTCCATTTTTATGCAACTTTATAATTCCACTCCAGGGCATTTTCAGAGGGAAATATTGCACAATTTAGTGCATTAGGATATATTTATTTTTTACAGTTAGTAAGATACTTTTCCTATCATGATTTTATAAATAAAATATATCATAAAACTATCAAACTATGCTATTGATTAAAGGCCCAACAGTGTAAGTGAGCTCTACCTAAGGTAATAAATCTGTAATAATGTACTATAATTTTACAATAATATATAATAATCCAATAATAACTATATATGATTAAGATTACCTTTTTAAAGGGGCTATTTTACTTTTTTTTTTAATTATTAATTGTGATACTTGACTAAGGCTACAATTGCTCCTAATTCTTAAATTCGGTATTTTTAATTCAGTAAAATTTCGATGTAGGACTGTAATGGAGTATTCTTACTTTTACTTAAAAATAAAAATAAAAATGTAAATATTTCTTGCACGCCTGGATACAAACTATATTAACTTATGAATGAGAAAATACACAATGTTACATTTTACCTTTGCAGATAAAAAAATAAAAAATTAAACACTAAATATTAAGCACAATGACATCACTATATAATATTAAAAAAATAAAATAAAATATAGATAACTCTGAACTCTCCTGCGAGTCATTATATAAATGATTATACAATTATTTAAGTGGCTATTTATTTGTTTGCATCTGGGTGTGAATTATCACCGTGATAGGGTGCAATGTAAACTAATTGATTTGACAAATGTGTGTTTGTGAATAACCTCCACGCTCAGCATGTGATGCAACTCATTTATTTCTCATCAAGCGAGATTTCTGACTTTGAATTTCATCCTCCGGTAATGGATTAGACACGGAGATTCAGTGTCGCTTTAAAAAGAAAAAAGGAAAAGGGCCGAGGTATGCATCATGCCTGTCTCTGTTTTCCATTTGCCCTCTCTTCTGTTTTTTTTTTTTTTTTTGTCTTTCTTGGCTGTAATATCCAATTTCAATAAGATCTCTGACACTAACAACTCGTCACGTTCGTCACCGTAAACACCGACGTTTTCTCCCTTTTCTGGGACAAATGGCTACAAATGCAAAGTAAATATTACTGAGACAGACTAATCCTTTATTCTGGTACCTCGCGCTGCTCCACGCATTTAGTGTCCACGTGCTCACACGTCCACGTATTTACCTGAAGCCTCTCGGGTTTATTACAAATGTATTTCCTCTCTCGTTGAATCCGTGTTCTGACAACTTCCAGGATCCATTCACGATATTAATCCTACAGATCAATAGATAATGACATCCTCCTTAGCAGGTGAAAGACCCCCCCACACACCCCACACACCCCCACACACCCCTGCTTATTCTAAACCCAGCGTCCGCCCATTGTCCTCGCGCGTTTCTGACAGCAAAGTCAACACATTTGAAGTGCGTTTTGTCTTCAAAAGCAACTAAAAGAGGCGAATGATAATTGAATTCCACTCAGCCTGTGGGATATCTCTGCTCTGCGTAAATGAAGGTGAATGACGGGGACCCCGTTGGGCCCATAGGTGAGTGGGGGGTGAGACATGAAAGGGCTGATCAGGTGCTGGAGGAGGGGGGGGCAGCTTTAGTTTTGCATGAGTCGCACAAAGGTTTCAAGGCTTTCCTTTCAGACGCAGAAAACATATTTCCAACTCTGCGGAACTTTTTGTTTTTCTTCCAGTTTTACCGATTTGCTTTTTTTTTTATTTAGTTTTTTTTTTTGTCCTGGGCCTGAAAACCTCACCTCGCGAGGAAGAGTCGGTGCAGCTGCTGCTCTGCCCCTGCACCAGAACTCCAGAATTAGGCTAATAAGGAAAACAAATATATATATATATATTATATATTCGTGCAAAGAATCAACATAGATGCTGGAAAAAGCGGAGGACGGTGATTTCAGAGGAACCTCTGCAGGATGCTCTGACCCAGGATACCCAGAGAGAGGGCCCGTGGCTGAACTTCCTCCATTCTGGGTTTTGTTTTGGGGCCGTATTGATTATTAGACATTGTGGGATTAAAATAAATAAAATAAAGACTACACCCGCGTGTCTTTAGTGGCGCAGAGCTAGACGGGCTTTACGGCCGGCCTGGCGTCGTACCCTGCTGTGGCGCACGTCCCCCCTTCAGACTGTTCTCGGCTGGCTGGTGCTCAGTCTGAAAACCACAATAAATTCCTCGAGGTGCACACACTTTAGCACCATTTGTGTCATATATGAGGCCACGGGGTGGAAACAAATTAGGGGTCGTGTGCGATGGCATGCATTGAAACCGTGTGCAGAGGATATAACGCACAGATTGGTGACAAGATTAACAACAGAGGATTCTCTTTTTTTAAATTAATTAATTTATTTTTTATCAGTTTTGCGTAAAGATGTGCACAAATCACACGTTTGGGTTTTGCCTCATTAGGCTACTGTATTGAATAAAACCAGAATCCAGGTTTTTATTTTATTTTTTTTAATGACATTATAACACTTGAATAGAAATTCAATAACATTGGACTGTGTGCAAATTATAATGAGCTGTATGTGAAATAAACTCACACACACAGTTTGTCAGTCGACGTTCAATGTTGGTCGAGAAAAAGTGACTCTTCTATCTGTGGATCTATAGATCTAGATGCCAGTGAAATAAAATATAATGCAACAAGATAATCCTAATGTACATGCAGCTCAACAATAATCATATTATTCTAAATGCTCAGTGTTTGTTGGGACTGAGACTCTTACGTGTTGTTTTTCTCATATTATTTCGAGGTTTTGCTTATTGCTGGTGCTATATTAGACAAAAAAAAAATAAAAATCTACTATTTTTTCCACCTCAGTTACATGTAAAAAGAAGCAATATGTCCGAGCAAAAGTGACAGAAATGTGTTTATTGTCTGTTGTTTTGCTGTAGATGTCTTATTTGTCTTTGATTGTTGGTCATTGGTGCATTTAAATACATCTATTTTGTTTACTTGTATACACAATAGTCCTGTCTATTCTTCACCTTTATTGTCTGCAACGTAAACAGTGATTCTGAGTCTAGTAGGTGGAGACTTTTATTTATTTTTTTAGAATAGAGGAGACATATACTATAATAAAAGTCTGTGCAAACAATATTTTGGTGAAACAAAATAACCAAATTAACCAAATAATTAAGCTTTGTCAGCCATTATTTGTTGCTGCACTTTTCTCCCTGTAGTTCAAACTCAACACATAAGCAGCTTTTTATTTAAATTTTTATTTATTTTGTAAGACTTTTTGGTGTTTAAACAGTACATGCAGTGACTGTCGTATTTTTTTTTTTTTTTTGTGAATCGACGCCCCTGTCCCATCCGAGCGGAACTGTGACAGCGTCTCCGATTGGACCAAAGTTTTTCCGCCTCAGCCAATCCCCGCGCCCCACTGCGTACCGGGTGCACCCTCTCGACCAATCACAGCCGGGAGCGCCGACGGGGAGAGAGAAGAGCTCCGCTACTTTTGACGGTCTCCTCTCACTTTGAACCGGTGTCAACAAACAACAACAACAACAATATTTTCGTCCTCCTTAGCAACCACGTTTCCAAGATCTCCACTACTGGCGAATAAAACCGAGGAAAACTGAGAAACTAACTCCTTTTTTTTTAAAACATCCAAAAAAAAAAAAAAAAATCCTATTTTCTTCTTCTTCTGTTTTTTTTTTGTTGTTGCCGTCACTTTTGACTCCTGTCCCGGGACCCTGGTGCTCGGCTGCGGCCCGGGTGCGGCTAAACCGAGGCTAACTTCCAGGAAAGCTTCGTCACAGGCGATTTCAACCACGACCCGCTGCTGCAAACACGGCGTCGGAGCTGCAGCCTCCCCGGTAGGAGGAGGTCTCTGTAGTCACCGGGGTGCTGGAGGTAATGACTGCGTTGGCGGGGTCAATACCCAGGATGATGCGACCCACGCTGGCTCAGAACTACCCCCGCAGTGGCTTCCCCCTGGAAGGTAAAGCATCACATTTGCCAAAAAGGAAGCCCCCGGATGCTGGATGAAGATGGGCTTTTTTTTTGCTGCTCCAGTGCTAAAGTCACCATTAGGCTACTTTTACGCACCTTTGTATCCAGTCCTGGCCCCAAAACCTCGCCTTAGAAACACGAACTGAGTGCAGTTATATGACTTAAAGGTTTTTTATCTTAGTAGCTGAACTGACACGTTTTGTAATGTCTTCATAATTTTTTTTTAATTGGCACTTTGGTCGCTTGTAGAACTTATTTTGTTCTCACACTTTTTTGCTACAGACCTTTTTTTTTTTTGCAGGCTAAATTAAATAATTAGGTTATTAACAATAGATCATTTAATTGGATCCTTTCATAACGTTACTGCGTGAAAATGTAAAAAGCTAAACTTGTATTATGAGCAGTTGTGGAGCAATGCTGCTTCTTTCTGTAGCATGTTGTTAGTGGTGTATTCGGTTACATTTGGGCTCAGTGGAAACTTTACTTCTCCTCTACAACACCATGCACTGCATCACTTTGGTGACACCTTGCTCTCATATTTGTTTTATTATATTTAGTGTCTACCCCGTTGGGTCAAGGCCGCGTGAACCAGCTCGGAGGAGTTTTCATAAACGGCAGACCTTTGCCCAACCACATCCGACATAAAATCGTGGAGATGGCGCACCACGGCGTCAGGCCGTGCGTCATCTCCCGGCAGCTCCGGGTGTCCCACGGCTGCGTGTCCAAAATCCTGTGCCGGTACCAGGAGACTGGCTCCATCAGACCCGGGGCCATCGGTGGCAGCAAACCCAAGGTATGGACCGGAGAGGCTTTGCACCAACATTTGTATTTTGCAGAATTGTACAATCGTATAAATAATTCGGATATTAATTCCCAGTAAATGCGTAAATTCCTGACAAAAAAGATGAACTTGTTGATGTTAAAGTTGTGGCCTTTAGAGACAAAGCCTTGTGCCCCGAGGGCCACAACAAAGTGAATAAACACTGCGACTTTTCTGACCCTCTGAAGCAGGGAACAACGCCGGACGTAGAGAAGAGAATAGAAGAATACAAGCGGGAAAACCCGGGTATGTTTAGCTGGGAGATTCGGGATAAATTACTGAAGGATGGGATATGTGACCGCAACAACGTTCCTTCAGGTAAAAAAGGGCAGACATGAATTAATCTACATATTATTAGTATTATTAATATTATTAGTATTATTAGTATTATTAATATTATTAATATAATTTATATTATTAGTATTATTAATATTGTTAATATTATTAATATAATTTATATTATTAGTATTATTAATATTGTTAACATTACTATAATTAATATTAGGCTATTATTAATATATCTATTTTTTTTTTCATGTGTACTTCTTTCTTTATATTCTATAACATTTAATTTCGACCATTCTATCACATATTTTTCGAAATGTTTATTTATTATTATTTATATATATATATATAAATATATTAATTTCTTTCCCACATGTACTTAATTATTTATTATATCTACATTTTTACTTACAGCCTATTCGAAAATGTTTATTTATTATAGTTGTTATTTTTTTAAAATAAAAAACTAAGCATGTGTGCCATATTAAAAATAAATAAAATAAATCTAACTTTAGCAAATCTTCGGTTGTTTCAGTGTTTTGACAACTTTATTTACACTCATATTTATTACAGATCAATAGCATTAGAATATATTTTGTCATATTTTAAAGCGGTGTCAATTAATACTTTGTGAGTATAATTGCTTTAAAAAAAGGAAGACAGGGGGAAAAGCATGACTTAGTTTTGTAATTGTAAAAACTTTTACAGTGAGCTCCATCAGCCGCACGATGCGGAGTAAGTTCGGGGGAAAAGGCGACGAAGAGGAGGATGAAGAGGAAATGGAGAGGAAAGAGTTGGAGGAGAGCGACCGGAGGGCCAAACACAGCATCGAGGGCATCTTAGGAGACAGATGTGAGTAAACTGCTCCAGTTATTGTGGCTCTAACTTATCTCGTTGCACATCAGTGACGTCACACACACATTAGCGCGCAGAAGGAATCAAAGATTGATCAGATATCGACTCAGTGAGTCCACATGGGAGGGTTGTTATTTAGCCTGTTATTCTTTTTATTGTATTGCTAAACTGTTCATGCTTTGGGAAGTGGAACCTCTCCGCGCCGTGTGTCCTAAATCCTCTCATTTGGTGCGTAATTGTGGGAATTAGGAAGCGGAATCCACGTTTTCCTGGAGAAGTGTGCGCAACACTCTCCAACCTGTTGATGGTTATGAGCAGAGTGGGGTTTTTATTTCAGTGTAACTCGTCTCTGTGGAGCTTTAGCATGCTGTAAAGTTTGTTGGGGGGGAGTGTGTGTGTGTGTGTGTGTGTGTGTGTCGTCCTTTGTTAGGAATTCTTTATCGACCATATCTCTCCCTCTAATGCTTTTCCCATGAGGCCATACCGTAAATCAAACAGCAGGTGATGGTGTGTGTGTGTGTGTGTGCAGCAGTGTGGATGAACAGCCATGTTAGTCTGTATAATAGGATGCACATATTTAATATATATATATATATATTGTGGATTAAATAGTGTTATACATCCCTCCACTTTATTGAGCTGTAATGCTTTAATGCACGTTTCTTTTGGTTGGGTGTTTATTATTTTACGCAACAAAATCCTTTTTTTTTTTTATTGGTGTTTCAAACGACAGTGTGTATGAGTAAAACGTGACCACCTGCACCTTTCAGTCCCACAAAAAAAAAAGTTTTTTTATGGGTCAGCGTTGATAATTTAAATGACTTTTCAAAGCAATTTGAGTTGTTTTAGTTGCTTTGAAACGAGCTCGCGCAGACTAATCTGAACCAAATGAAGTTTTTTTCCCCCGAAACGAATGAGAAAGTTTATTCCTGGCTGTTAAGACAAGGACATTGCTCCTGATAAACAGACTGTTTAAAGATTTTAAACTATGTTCAATTCAAGTGTTTTGGTGAAATCGATAAAAACATATTTCCTAATTTCCCTCCGCGCGCCACAGACAGTAGCCTGCTTGGATATTTGAGGGCGTTTTGGGGCACATTGCTCTTTAGCACCAGGCCTGTTCAGCCCATGTTGTGTGTCATTACTTTACTTTTTTTTTGCATATGTCATCACAGTGGAAATTCTTCACGCTTTAATTTGGTTACTTTCCAAATGATCCATGATGGATCCATCTCCGTGACGCTGCACTGGCTGGATGCAAACCCTTTAAATATTTCTCTTCTCACTCCGGAAAAAAAAGTTAATTACACTTTTCAGTGGACTCAGTGTGTGACAGCCAAATTGAAATGGGGCAGGGTAATTCCTGGAAAACACTGGAGGTGATGATAGTCGTGCCAACTCGCCCCTCAGCCAATTTAGTTTCAAAAGTCTAAATATTCCAAATGTTCACACTTGACAAACAAGCCACTTACAAATCTATCACCAGAGGTTAACACAGCTTTGTTCTTCACGTCGCTTTCCTCTTTCTTTTAGTCTTTTCTGATTGAAACACTTGGAGCAGCGACACGTCAACACGCAGCCCACATTAGCGTCTCTGTCCCCGCTGCAGTCGCACAGCGGAGGACACATAAAGGAGACAAAATGTCCCCCAGATGAGTTGATCAAACATTTGTTCAACGGTTTCAAACTCCTCACAAAGACACGCCTCGCGCGCACAACGGGACGCTCGGGGATGAACTTGGGAGACAAAGGCGCGAGAGTCTATTTGGAGCTCACGCTTGGGCTGCGCGCGGACAAAAGGCCAGCTTGGAAACAGCTTTGGACGCCGCTAAAGAAGAAGGAGAAGAAGAAGAAGAAGAAGAAGGAGAAGGAGAAGAAGAAGGCAACCTGTTTATAATTCAGCCAGAGAGAAAAGCTTCTCCACACTATGAGGCCGCAATGAAGGATGAATTATTCAAGGAGCCGCGAGCGGGTTTAGAGGGGCGCGTTCACCGAGAGAAAATGGCCGTTTTCACCTACAAAATGTTTCCTTTCGGGGTCGGCTAAAGAAGCCCGCTGCCATTCAGAATGACAATTGAGGCCTCTGAAATCCACTCACGTACTGCCCAAGGATGCGTGCTCACCCACCCCCCCCTCCTCCTCCTCTTCCTCCAAAAAACCCTGCGCACACGAGTGTTTACACCCCGTGCACGCGCGCACAAATACGCCTTTAACACTTACCCGCGACATGTGCCATTTCCAAAGCTACATATGGAATGTAATATGATTGAGAGGAAAGTACAAAACGTACAAAGTCTCAATAACAAACTATAGGAATAAGTTTATTATTTAAAAAGTTAATTAAACTCCAAGAGACGTCATTTACAATTTAACCGAGTTAAAATAAAACTAATTCTAGGCATCAAGAAACACAAGAAATAATCTTAATAATAAATAAAGAAGTTCCAAATAAAGTCAAATTAATCCAACTGGTTGATGTGGACTTTGTTTTTATTTTATTTTATTTTATTTAATTCATTATGTCAGTCAGTAAACTGAATAACTTTCTTGGTGTCGTGTTGCATTTGATGTCAGAGCTTTAAAAACAGAAAAGGCAACACTGTCAACCGTCCGCAGCTTTTTGATGGAGCCTAATTACTCTGTTTGTCATAATACTCCAACACAACACAGTGTCCTTCTCCAGCTCGGAGGATGGTGCTAATAATACCGTCTCCATCCTGTAACTCATGATCCATTATTGATTCTTTGAAGAATCTCGGCCTTGCCCTCGCGAACATTAATAATGTCCTCTAAATGATGTCGATATTGTGCTATGTCACATTTAATGATGGAGGGAGTGTATTAAAGAGTGGTTTTGGTGAATGGGGACCAATGTTCTCCCCGGAGAGCCCCGGTCTGGCCCGGAGCGCAGCTTCACAATAGGCCCCGGACACCCGTCCTGCGCTGCGCACAACTCCGAGAACTCCCCTCCTCCCTCTCCTCCCCGCTCCGCCGCCTCCTCCCTTCTCCACCACTTGCTCCCCAAATCTCTTCAAGCAGATTAAATCGACTCTTTTATTTCATCTGACTTTCATCTGGAGAGCCACACCGCCCTCTGCCTCTGTTTCCTCCTCTGTGTTTCTCTCTGCCCGCGGCGCACAGCTCGCTCCATCCTCCGGAGCGCACAAAGGAAAGTCAGTCCATGAGTTCCATAAAGTTTCTAATTAAACTCTTTATTGACCTTTTGCGGTTTAATTCTATGTATATTTAGATACAATTTCACGTCATGCCTCACAAATTATTGCAGTGACTATCAATAGCTAATTCTAATTTGAAATATCTCCTCGTTTTGTTATTTTGGGCACCACCTTTATTTTCATACTTCAAGCTGTAGACAACACAATGAGTTGTAACTTTTTTTTTTAACAGAAGATATACTGAGTTAATATTATGCACACATTAAATTACACCAACTATCACAACAACACCAGTTTGTTCCTGATCAGATGAATAATAGAACATTGTAAACCAAACTTTTACTCTTGTTTTTACCTGATACTTTTCTCACTTCCTTCAATGGTGGCTTAAGCATTAACATTCCCGGTTATAGGGTCAAAGGTGAGAGTCATTCCCAAAAGGCTCTACTACACCATGTGTTCACAGCCTGTCACTCAATTAATTAAATATAGAATGGTAATCAAAATATAATCTAAAGGCGTGACCTTTTGACATATAAAAAAAAAAAAACACTTTTTCTTCTAAATTCCACAAAAAAAACAAAAGTTAAAAACAGAAAAGAAATTCCTAATAATAAAAAAATCAAATATTTATATATGTGGCAGTAACACTGGCCTCCAGGTCTGTTGCTGGGCTGTACCAAACTCCCAGCGTCATAGTAATTAACCCTGCAGACAAAGTTAATGATTAAAACAGTCACGGTGTCCGCGCCTCCTCCCTCCTCCCTCCTCCCTCCTCCGCTGCACATTTTCACAGTGTATCTTTAGGAGTCCATACTTAGTTAGGTGAAATTAGCCAGATAATACAGAGGAGCCTTGTTGAGGGCCGATGCATTTCCATTTGGACCGGCCCGCGTGCACGCGCAGACACACACGCACACACACGCACACACACACATTCCACTCTGCAATGCAAACAGTCAAAGGGATAACTTTATTTGGTGAAAGGGGATCCTGGAAAGGGCTAATTGAATAAGCCCAGGATCTTTGAAAAACCTCTACCATGGTGAGCGCAGTCATCATGTCATAATTAGGTTTATTGAGGCGCATTCCTTCAATCTGCCTCCATT
This sequence comes from Bovichtus variegatus, assembly GCA_943593645.1. NCBI lineage: Eukaryota > Metazoa > Chordata > Actinopteri > Perciformes > Bovichtidae > Bovichtus > Bovichtus variegatus. The sequence continues at coordinate 6,379,929 of CALSCE010009526.1, read as the reverse complement.
CCCCCGGGCTCATTGTATCCAGGGCCCGGGCCAATGGCCGGGGGACAAAAGGGAACCGTGAGCACACAATACATGAAAGAGCCATAAAGATTTAGCTGGCTTTGTCACAGAAACGGAGTAGGACTTTGTTTGTGTAAATAATGCGAGTGAATGAAGATCTTGGGCTCCTCTGCCACTCGGGGGTGAAGCGATGGCGTGCTGCAAATGTAACATGTGGGCACACACTGGATCCGTGCCCAGGGAAGAGAGGAGCGATAGGAAGGAGCCGGGTGGCAGAGGTGGAGGCAGAGAATGGGAGCAGTGTGTCCAGTGTGTGAGGATGCTGTTTGCACATTCATTTCTCTACATCAGCTGTTGTTATCGTATAACTTTAAAGCACTCAGACTGGATCAAACTTTTCCTAAATGAGAATATTTGCTTTTTTATTTATGTTTGCAGTTGCCCTTTATTATATGTTTTTACTTGCTGAATGAATGACCAATGAGCTCAATTGTTTTTGGCTTTTTCTCACTCTTTTGAAGCAGCGCTCTGACACTAGTGATTACTTTTAATTGTCGACTCTTCTGTGGATTAGTTTGTCTATGAAGTGGTGAAAAATGTCCAACATAACGTTGTCAAATGTCTCGTTTTCTCCACAACTCAAAGATATTCAGTTTACTGTCATGGAGGAGTGAAGGAACCAGAAGATATTCACATTTAAGAAGCGGAAATCAGAGAATTTTGACTTTTCTTTCTTTAAAAAGTTGCACAAAGCGATTAATCGACTATGAGAATAGCTGAGAACAAATGAGAACATTTGCACGTAACTTCTTTACATATTTCTCCCGTTATTATATGTTTTTTGCATGAGCAATGAGCTCTAATGTTTTGCCTTGGGGCTTTTAAAGCAGTGCTTTCATATACAAAACTATAGTCGGCAAAGTTCATGAAAGATTTTTGAACAAAGAATACTTAGAATATGTAGCATGATATTTAATTGTAATGATTTCAGTAAAGTTTGGGTCTTTTTTTTTGAGCAAAAACGCCTCAAATTTTCTCTGGTTTCAGCTTCTCCAATATGAAGATTTGGTGCTTTCATCTGCAGTGTCTTGGGTTTTGGACCGCTGACGACACTTTGGACTTTAAATTGATGTTTTCTTCCCCGCTGTCGACCATTTCACAGACCAAACGATTGACCGAATAATCGTAAAAAATAACCCTCGGCTTATGTGATAATGAAAGTTGCCGCTTCTGTATCATCAAATCTGACAAAGACAGAACCAACAAGCTGTCGACTGGATCTTATAATAGCTGTTGGCTATTACTGGCCTGAGCCAAGTGTGGTGAAGAGGGCTCTGTCTGTCCGCTGGAAGAATGAATGTGTCACTCAGTGAGTCCCTGGGCACGAGGGCAAAAGGGGGCACGAGGGCCAAGTGGCGAGCACCAAATCACTCTCCTCTACCCCGGGGCTCTCTCCGTCTCTCTGTCCCCCTCTCCTCATCCCGCACTCCTCCCTCTCTCGTGAGTTTTTTTTCTAATAAGCCCATGCATGATGACTATTCAAGCATGAAAACATAGTTATCTGCAAATGAATGGCCGCTCTATGCTTCATTAAAGCCTCTTTTTCCTTTCACACTCTTATTGTGACCCTCTGATATCAATTCAAAGGGCAATTAATGAATGCACACCAACTTTGAAGTCGGGGGTGATTTCTGAGAGGGGCGGAGGGCTTGTGTGTGTGTGTGTGTGTGTGTGCGTGCGTGTGTGTGTGTGTGTGTGTGTGTAGGGGGCAGGGGGTATTTGGGGTATTCCCCCTCCGAGACCCGCTGTAGCGCCCCAGCCTTCACCCGTGATGGACTAGCCACATTGAGCTGAGAGTGAGCGAGCCCCAAAGACGGTTTGAAGGGAGTGAAAGAGTGAAAAGGCCCAGAGAAGGTCAAGTAGAATGGCTCGCCTTAGAATAAGGCCCCTCTTTATCTGCTGCAAGTAGGCACTATAGGCACAACAGCTGGGGGGAGGGGGGGGGG
>CALSCE010009526.1:6358716-6374075 GCA_943593645.1 Bovichtus variegatus | reverse complement strand
GGGGGGGGGGGTACTAGTGTCCATGCATTGAAGAGGGCCTGCAAACTGTGGATGTACTACGCTTCCACCAACAACAACAACAACACAGATGCCCAGACGGACTATCCCCGTGGGGACATTTACATCGGCAACAACAGCCCCTGTTGCCCCTCAGGTGCTCTTACAGTTCCCTCTGGAGGAAGGGGGTGTTTTCTTCCGGGGGAGGGGTAGAATGCCCCCCGGCTGTGCACCCCGCTACCCCACCTCCCCAAGCCCTCTGCGGAGCCTCTTTATGCCCCCCCGTGGGGCAGGTGACAGCCCTCCACTGTGAAGGGCCGAGGGAGCCATGACGGATTCCACAGATGGAGCGTGGAAATCGCCGGCAAAGACCTCAGCTCTGTGGAGCAACAAAGAGCACAGAGAGAAATATGGGTGGAAAAGAGAGAGAGAGAGAGAGATGGGGAGAAGGGAGACAAAGAGAGGCTGCGAGAGAGGGCGAGAAGGAGGGAGAACGAGTGGGAGGAGAAGGTGGTGCTTGTTTAAGGACGGTGGCGTGCCGGAGTGCAAAAAAAAAAGTTCCTGGGGGCAAATTAGGAGTTTCAAGATTGTTTGAAGTGAAAAACGTGACTTTTTCTCCTTCCTTTTCTCATGCATGCTTCACCATGTTGTACCAGGCAGCGTTGTACCTGACAGCCGACGCATCGCTCTCTTGTTATCATCACGTGGCGCTGACCCAGCTTCCCCACAGACGTCGCCATCATTTCATCCCCTCGCCTTATCTGGCTGTATCTTAACATGAACCCATGTAGCGATCCAACGAAGACGAGCCGGCTCGTCGCCTGTAAAGGATCCGACCCGGGATTTTATCACGACTAGATTCCTGAGACTTCAGAGGTGCCACTCTGTCGCTTTCTTTTGAAAAGTTCTCGAAACCCCGGTAGCAGTCATAACCGATCGGTAATTCCAAAGTGATTAAGGATTTTCCCGGCCGCCTCAGCTTTCCCAGGGCCCAAATCCCTGTGAAATGCTGAGGAACGTGCATGCTGCTAAAGTCTGGGGGGGAGCGAAAAAGCATTCCTAGCGGCCCTCCTCCATGCAGGAACTGGAGGGGGAGGCTAGAAAAAGGCCTCATCTCTGCACAAGCCAAATTCCTTCCCCGACATCTAAAACACAAGTCGTGTAAAGTGTTTGTGTGCTTTCTGTTTGGCTGTGAGTGATAAAACCCTGATAAAATTCCAGCTGATGAAACTTAATCCTAATCCACAGCGGCCATTTTGAAGCGTGTCCTCTTTTTTCCCTGCCGAGGAGAGGGGCAGCGTATCGTTCCTGTTAAAATGCTAAACTCACCCGCAGGTTGATGAAGAGCTAGCAATCTACGGCGGCAAAATTGCAAGATATTCAGCAGAGGCTTAAGGCAATGTCTCCATTTCTCCCGCTCCCCCTTTGAAAATATTTTACTTATTGCCTCCCTCATGCTTGAATGTTTCTTTACCAATTTGCTCCTAATGCATGTTAAGTTGACTCCCACTGCTATTGGTGTTGCGAGGAGAAAAAACGCCAAAGGGGGAGAGAGGATCAGTTTCACATGAGGGGCCCTGAGATATGTGGATTCTCTTGTATTTTATTGTTGCTTCTGAGGGGGAACTAATACAGTGTTGCACACAAAACTTCCCCTATGCCGAGGGGGAATTAATTAAGTGTAACACAAAAAGTGGGCGCTTTGGCCGAGGTGAACTTAGAAGAGAGCCAATGGAGTGTTTGAAGTCGAGAGTTAAAAACCAAGCTGCCGGCTTAGAGAACATAGTTCACAGCGGAGTTAATACTGATCTGAGACGGAGATGAAAAGTAGGAACACAAAAGCTGTCAGGACACATAATATCTCTGCAGCTCAGTCAGGCTGAAGAGCAAACAATATAACAATTTGAATAAAAGTCGTTTATCAAGAAAAAGAACGTCCGACTGTTCTGTGGTTCCAGCTCCTCAAATGTGAGGATTTGAGTCAAATGTGAGGATTTGAGTCAAATGTGAGGATTTGAGTCAAATTTTCTAAATGTAATAACTTTGGGGTTTGGACGGTTTTGCTTCAAACAAGCAGTTTGAAGACGTCAACTTGGACTCTTTTTATCTTATTTATGGGCATTAATTCATCAAAAAAGTTGACCATGACGCCCATATAATGGACACTGGTGGTGACGGTTTGCAGAATAAAAGACCTTTTAAAACACATTTTAAAACAGAATTTAAAACAGAATTTGCCGAAACTGAACATTCAACATCCACACATGCTTTAAGGTTCAAATGTAGTAAAATTAAAAAGACATATCCATACGTAGAAGTAACATATCAATACAAATCAAGTGACTATTGCACTTAATACAAATACTCTTGCACGTGCACCGTGTATTGTGCACGCTCTCATTTAAAGCGACTCGTCCTTGTGTCGTGATGATGTTCGGTGCAGTGACGGCGCTGAAGATGTTTTTTTTTTCACCGTAAATTGGTAGCTACTGGATTTCTTTCGGACTAAACTTGTTATGACATGTTCAAACTCTGGACTCGACAAGTTAATAGCTGAAGACGTGAGATCGACACGTGACGATATCTGAGAATCACCGTAGCTGCTGCAGAAATCGCCCGACTGTGAACACATGTGACCGAGAGAGCGAAAGAGAGAAAACTGATTCCTATCTTCTCCTGCTTCACTTGCTCTTAGATAAGTAGCCCAGCATTCACCTGACTGAACAGTTTGTCACACACTCCCACGCACACACACACACACACGCGCGCTCAGAGAATGGCCCCCTGGATCCAAATTAGCCTTTTGTGTGGCTTTTAGTCCACCCGCCCCCCTGTGGTGCCCTGGGAATCCCAGTCCAGTGGGATTATTCCTCAGGCTCAGAATATTCCTTCTGAATGGAGGTCTGTTTGGCCACAAGACCACGAGGACGACCGACCTTATGGTGCGCGTGGGAGTGTGTGAAGCACCGAAACAACCCACCTTCTATAGGGGAAAACTGCAAGTAAACGAGAGCGCAATCCTGAGAAATACACGTACTGTGAAGCAGTGTTGGTCTAACATCAGCCTGCGTGCTCCTCAACAGGCCTTCTAAAGGTTTGGCTCTTTAGGATCTGACTTCAGCTGAAGCTGTTAAACTGAGTGTGTGTGTGTGTGTGTGGGGTTATCAGGATAACGTTTGTCAGGAGCGTAAAAACATCAACTTTCAACAAATCCTCACCCTGTTGTTTTCTTTCTCCCGTGTTTTGAACAGCGAGTCACTCAGATGAGGGTTCGGACGTGGAGTCAGAGCCCGACCTGCCGCTGAAGAGGAAGCAGCGCCGCAGTCGGACCACCTTCACGGCAGAGCAGCTGGAGGAGCTGGAGCGGGCCTTCGAGAGGACCCACTACCCCGACATCTACACCAGGGAGGAGCTCGCCCAGAGGGCCAAACTCACCGAGGCCAGGGTTCAGGTGCGACACGGCACACGCTGCATCCACATCCATCTTAAGGAAAAGTGCAAAAGTGTTCACATCGAAATATGTTTAAAGTATCAGAAGTACTCGTTCTGCACCACGGGCCATTTCAGAATCATATATATATATTTAATAACGTCGTTTATCACTTTAATGTTGCAGCTGGTAAAGGTGGAGATCATTTTAATGAACTTATGGATTAACAATACATTGAACATAGCACAGTAAAAGAGGAAAAATGTACATTAATACATCATAATGTAATATTAGTTGATTGTTGTTGAATATTGGTTATATTTTGTATTAATCTGAATCTGTAAAAAGTAACTAAAGCTGTGAAATAGATGCATAAAGAAGCAGGAAACCCTCCAGTACATGTACTTAGTTACATTCCACCACTGTTTATATCCATATCCACAGAATATCAGCTTTTTAGGAACTGAAGAGAGATAAAAACATATTTCAGCTTCTGAAACACGGGAATTTATGTGAAGGATTTTATCAGCTCAGGGGTTGAAACATGAAAACGTTTACAAGATGGCAGCAACACTCACAGCTCACACACACACGCACACACACACACATGCACACACACGCACTTCTCATGCTCACTCCCAGGGGCCCAATCGGGACTTCCCTATTTCCGATCAGGAGTCCAGTAAATTCTCCTCCACAGGCTCAGCATGAGCCCCCGTCCGTCCGTACGTCACTCACACACTCTGTGCAACCGGCACATGACACACATCCAACCCGCACACACACACACACACACACACACACACGTTGTCTCTCATCTTCCTTTTTCAGCTTCACACTGAGACAGAACAGCGAGGGAAGTTATTGTTTTTAATGTCTGAATGTATGTGTGTTATTAAAACAATTAATAAATAAATGCAATGTGTCCTCGTGCAGCGGTTTCGTATGATATCTTACAAAAAGTTCTTTCTCATTTCACTCCGACAGACGTCCGGCGACATGTGCTACTACATGCATACAGTCTTTTCCAAAAACAACTTTGTCAGGTTTAGGAAAAGATCACGTTTTTGAGTTAAAGTAACTACGGAAGTGGCATTACTTAAGCACGGAAGTTACGTGACATATAAATCAATTCTGGTTGCCAAACATCCACAGACTCTGCTGCTTTTTATACATCCTGGTTTGCAATGACGTGGAATACATGCACGCTGATTTCGCAGGATACACACACATTACAGTGTGTTGCAGCTTATTTCATTGGGATTCTTCACTTGCGTCCGCTAACACAACACATGGAGTGTGTGACACCGGAGACATTTTTAGTGTGCGGTCTGATAACTAAACGTTGTCATTTTCCTTCTAGGTTTGGTTCAGCAACAGGCGGGCGAGGTGGAGGAAGCAAGCAGGAGCCAGTCAGCTGATGGCGTTTAATCACCTGATCCCCGGCGGTTTCCCACCTTCAGCCATGTCCAGCATCCCCCCCTACCAGCTCTCTGACAGCGCCTACTCCTCCTCTATAGCACAAGGTAAGACACTCATAATTAATGCACTGGCCGAGAAATATAAACTGTAGAAAATTTCATCTTTCACGCTTTGTTTTTGATGCATTTCATGAATTATAATATTGAATTTTTGGGGGAAAATGACAGAAGAGCTTTGCTCTTATATTGATGATATTGCACTTTTTAAAAAGAATGCTATATAGTTTTTTAAAGGTCTCTCCAGCCCAAATGTTTTAGAAGTAACTTATTATAGAAAGACATTTTTTTTATTTTGAGGCTCTTCTCAGTCTCGGTTCATTAAAGCAGTTTGTTGAAGTCACGGAGAAAAGTTTTGAGTTGCTGTCGTTTCTGCAGAACTGTCCAATAAAATCAATCATTTAAAAATAAACAAAAAGTGCATTTTGACAGAAGTATTGCTTTTTATTGCATGCATTCTTTATTTGTTGAAACAGTTAACTCAAAAACTTTTTATATTGCAATACAAAAGACTTAATGAAATAATATTAAAAAAGTCAGAACATTTACTTTTATACGTTTTGAACCTAAGTTCAAGTTTATATTGAATCCAGCAGTTTGGGATGTTTTGGTTTTAATTGCACGTTCGCTGATCCCAGTAACTTGTAACTCTCTCTGTGGTGCCCTCGGTAGTGTCGGAGCCCCCCAGCACGGTGCACCGGCCCCAGCCTCTCCCTCCCTCCTCGGGCCACCAAGCCTCCGGTGGCGGAGGGCAGGTAGAAGGAGGCTCGCCTTACTGCCTCGCCTCCGGACGACACTCCTTCTCTGGATACTCGGACGGCTTTGTGAGCGCCGGAGGACCGTCCAATCCCATGAACCCCGCCTTAGGAAACGGACTCTCTCCGCAGGTGTGACTACAGCCTGTTTTTAAGTCTTTTATCAGAATCAGAATTAGGTTTATTACCATGAAGGTTTTCACTTACGAGGAATGTGCCTTGGTGTCTGGTGCATACAATCAACATGTTAAGAGGACAAACAAATACAGGGAAAGAAAAAGGTCAAAAACATAAAGAGAAAAAAGTGCAGAATACAAAAAATCACCATAAATGATGGAGAAGTTACTATAACAATACTTTAACAAATAAGTACAATAGATTAAGATAATTTAACTCAACTTTTCAAAGTAAAATCTGTTGAGACAGTGGGATTTAATTAACATTCTAATATTTTTAAAATGCATAATTCGATTGAAAAGTGCTATTGGATTAACTTCTTTTCAGAAAAACACGAAATATTGAAGTTTTTTTTGTTGTTGTTGCAGTGAATTAATTTGACAGGAAAGGGACTTGTGTGTTTGACACTGTACGTGGGTAATACTCGTAGCATGCCGGTGGAGGTGTGTGTGACTGACCCTCAGACACACACGTCCAGACCTTCAAAACGTGAAGTCATATTTCACCCAGGTCGCAGCACAAACTGCACAGTCTCGTTGTTGGAGGATAAAAGTAAGATGACTCTACAAGGACAGAGGACAATGGAGTGCGTGACAAATGAAAAGTGAAAAGACAATTACAGCCAATTATCCAGGCATGAAGTCCCAAGGTCTCCGCACCGAGACAGAGGGTACGGCAGAGGAGACGGAGGAGTCAGAGACCCTAACAGGCAGAAAATGAGATTTCGGCCTGGCACAGGCTGACTCCTCAGAGAGCAGGCGGTGTGGAGACAAGAGACACGTTCACACGAATACACACATGCTCACAGGTCCACGTAATTACAGGGACACACACACACACACAGTGTAGATAATTGATCAACTCCATGACATTTTGAGGATCAGTTAAGGATTTTGCAACATCTTTTACACAAATATTACACGATTTGGTTGAGCAGCATGGCTAAGTAAACTTTCTACCTTCTGTGTAGACTGGAAGATTGATTACTGCATTTTTATTATTATTATTATTTTTATTATTATTCTTCTTCTTATTATTTTTATTATTATTATTATTATTTTTATTATTATTATTATTATTTTTATTATTATCATTAAAATTATTTTTATTATTATTATTATTGTTATTATTATAATTATTATAATTGTTATAATTATTATAATTATTATTATTATATATATATTTTATTATTATTATTATTATTATTTTTATTATTATTATTTTTATTATTATAATTTTTATTATTATTATTATTATTATTATTATTATTATTATTATTATTATTATATCCAGTACAGAAGCAATGCAGGGATCAAGGAGCAATTTTCATTCACAAATAAGTTTGAGCAACTTTTTAAAATTTTTGGCCATTTTGTTGTATGTGTTCGGGGCAATAATAATTCTCATACACTGTTTGTAGCTGTTCCTACGACAAGTCATGTCCAATAGTTTGTGTGTAATTAACATAATTGTGAACCAGGAAGTGTAAACAGTGGGTGGATGGGACGGGACACTCACCGAGGAAACCGCTGTTCGTGTCCTGTGTGAGACCAGAATGGATTTATTCGCCACGTCACCTCCGTACTTCAGTAGCACCAGTGGCGTGGTGGTTTTAACCGAACCCACAATCTTTTCCTTTGAAGACGGAAGTTTATTTTGAAAAGACCGTACGCATGTGACGAGCAGAAACTGACACATGTTGCTGAACATTCGCAGGAGAACGCACAGAAACTTTATGTCGCATGAGGACACAAGCACTACTTTTTTTTTTTTTTTTTTTGACCATTTTGTTTTTTGGGGCAATAAGTGTGTGTTGTGAAAAACACTGTACACACACCGTCCTCGTGCTTTTACTTTCTCACACTCAACACATGCAGCGATAAGCTGTGAAACATGAACAAACCGTACTTTACAAACAGTGTTGTGCAGCTAGACACAGCATCCGCATGTTCACGTGTATGTGCACAAACACTGTCACACACACACACACACACACACACACACACACACACACGCTTTAGCCTCAAGGGAAGCCTCTCGTGATTGCATTCTTAAAATGTTTGCTTCGACATTCCTCCATGTGAAAGCAAAGTTTTAAATTTATTTGTATATATTTCATACGGCGGGGAAGGAATGTCCCGTCTCAGATGTTCCCCCCCCCGTCCCCCATCCCGACATTCTTCCCGGCTAACTCCTGGACGCACTGATTCAGGCCGCTGGCAACGGCAGGTTTCCAATATGAAACACCCTGGATGGGCCGGCCAGCAGGCATCTCACGAGGCAGGGAGAGGCTCAGGAGAGAGGCATGATGGGTAGAAGTTTGGTCAAAGAGACAAAAAGCCACCAGGACGCAGTCCGTCGGTTTAAAGAGCACGCGTCACGTCTCCCCGTGGCTCATTTAAGCCAAAGCGTGTCCTCGTTCTCTTTCTGTTTAAGCCTCCGAACGCAGGTTAATTTTTTAGGAAAATGTTACCGGGCACGAGAGGAAACACAACTCCCCTCTCCAAATCAACATGGACTCCTCCATTCACCTCCCCTAGTTGGGAAATGATTTAAGCAGGACCATGTGTGTGTGTGGATGTAGAATAATATGTCACTTAGAGGGCCAGGAGGACCCAAAGAGCAGCGTACCTGCTTCTTATTAGGACAACTGGAGGGGCCCGGAGGCTCTGTGGAGAGGGAGGTGGGATACGATACATTTAGAGGTAGCAGATTCACTTAGAGCTACTTTCATAAGTGATAAAGTCAGTCTCAATTTCTTATTAACGGTTTACAGAGTGCTTTGATGACGGACAGGTAAAGTCGTTGAAGGGGGGGGGGCGGTGGTATCAAGTCTGTTTTGAGACCAGTTGAAACACTTTGCCCCGCGGCTCTTTTCCGTCCTCTGCTCGCCAAGGAATATTCCCCCAAATTTGATTATCTGGTCGCTAATAAAGACCAGGTCAAGAGCTCAAGGATTTCTCAATCTGCAAATCTATTCGGTGGTTGAACAGAGCCTGGCTCACGCAGACATTTCTTTTGTGTTATCTTTTGTCGGCATATCTTTCCTTGAGATAAGTTGTTATCTTGTGCTATAAGTTTTTGGAGCAGCGTCAAAAAGGAATTTTAGAATAAGTGGAGCCGTGGATCTGAGACAAATTGCTTAATTCTTCCTTTCTGGTGCTGTCTCTGTCTGGGCCGGGGCTCGCTGGGAGCCTTTTTGATGTGCGCGACACGGGGATTTCCTATGTGTGACTGAGTGTGTGTGTGTGTGTGTTAGTCTCGCTGTCTGCGTTGATACATGTTACACACAATCCTGTACTTGCACCCAAAAAAAATAGATATTTAATATAATGTAAAGCCTTTTCAGACACTGAAAAAACACGTCTTCCACACATGAAGCACCACCCCCACTTCGTTTGCGGATAGGGTTAGTATTAGTTACACGAACGAGGACGATCTATCTACATGTTCATGTATTGTTAGCATCGCGGCTACCGCTAGCAGCCTGGCGAGCGTTACATATCAACGCAAGGAACAACTACAAGAGTCCAAATTCGTATTCTCTTCGCCTCCTCCGTCAACGGGGCTCTTTTGCCGGGTTGTTTCCACAGTTAACTTTACTTTCAGGTGATATTCTGCTACCTGGGGATAGCTTCTGGAGCTACTTTGTTGAGCTGCCTCTCAAAACGCGAAACGCTCTCTGGTGGGCAGTGATGGCGTCTATATATCCAGGGCTTTTACTGTGAAAGGCCGCTTTACTGCAACAATAAGTCCTACTAACATTACAGCCCAAACTCGTTTGACTCTCTCCTTCAACGCTTGTGTCTTTCCGTGCATCAGGTGATGGGTCTGCTGAACCCGGGCGGCGTGCCACATCAGCCCCAAAGCGACTACGCCATCTCCCCTCTGACGGGCGGCCTCGAGCCCCCCGCCGGCATGGCCGCCAGCTGCAGCCAGCGCATGGACCACATCAAGGGCCTGGAGGGCCTCACCAGCGTTCCCTCCATGGCGGCTCTGCCCTCCATGCCCAGCTCCCAGTCCTACTGCCCCCCCTCCTACAGCTCCCCGGGCTACACCGTCGACCACGTGGCGTCCTACCAGTACGGCCAGTACGGACAAAGTAAGGTCAATAGACTTCACCTTTTTACTTCCACACCTGCACGAACAAAGTCAACAAAATCACACCAGATTCAATGATAACAGTCTTTGATTAGTTAAAAACAAACAAACACCAGCAGAAGAATTATGAATACGGATGCAAATGAGTTCTTTTATATCTATATCTTCTACATCTGGTGCAATAAATGTATTGTGCATTGTCCCTATTAAATAAGTAAATAATGTTCCATGTCTTCTCTTCAAGCTCATCGTATGTTTTGTGTATAAAATCTTAATTTGCAAAGTAACTGGAAACTAGTTTTCAAATAAATAAAGTAAAAAGTACAATATTTCCCTCCAAAATGTGGTGAAGTATGAAGTAGCCTTGAAATAGATATACTCCAGTAAATATGCTGACTGCACTTAGTTTATAATCTTTAAATCTTTGCATGACATACTTTAAGGAACGGGAAACTTTTTTTTTTGTCAGTAGGTATCCTGTCTGGGTGCATTTTCAGTCTGAAAATGTTGAATTTATAAAGATAAATTATGTTTTTTCAATTGTCCTCATGGGATTTTTTTCTGCACTTTGATGCTTCTCCATGCAAAATTGGTTTGAACCAACTCACCCTGTTCCTGGGTTAGAAACACGGAAAGAGCAAAAGGTGCAAAACGGAGGAAAACAACACCGACTTGATTTACGCGTTAAATATTGTCGATTCAGTGATGACGAGCGCATTTCGTAATGATGTGAATGATTGTATAAAGCGTTACTGTCGTACTGATGCCCGAGGTAACTCGTCTTATCCGTGCAAAATGAAAAGAAAAATAGTCACAGGATTGTTTATTTTTTTAAAAGCAATTTGAGGACTTTTCCAATTTGTCAGTGCAAACTGCTGACTGGTTTCATAGTGATAGTAAATGAACATAATACAGTGTGTGGCTGTTGAGCTGTCTGGTAGTAAAGCACATAACTTTCCAGACAACACAGATTGCTGCAGGTACTGCCGACAGCTCACGTTATTCAGGGTCCAGTCGTGAAGTCTCGAGTGTTGGGGTAAATTGTGCCGATCTGATTCTATCTATGAAGCGATCAGCCCAGCGCCGATGCTGAAATCTGCGGTTAGGAACGCCGCGGCGTCAGCTCCCATCAAGGTAAAGTGCAGCTGCAGTAGTGGCTGGCAGGCCTCAGAGAATACCTACCTGTCCAGCACTAAGAGGGTCTTTCACTTCACATTACTGTCACTTTAAGGGTTAAAATCAACTTCAAACAAATCTCCGTCGAACTTTGGAAGGCAACAACGTTTTCCGTCACAGCGTGATTACAGCGGCCGCCGTTTCCAATTTTGGTCCACAGGGGGTTGACCAATCAGGTTCATCCACTGACCTTGTGGCAACCTCGAGACAACCGGGCCCTTCAAAGAGCGTGGCAGCGGTCCAGCGGGTCCGACTGCGTGTAGCTCTGTGCGTATCAAATGAATATCTGACTTAATATCCGAGAGCAGCAAATGTCTAATGAAATATCTCGGTCGGATATCTCAAAGTGAACCGAATAAAGAGTTAGGGCGACACACATGAAAAAAAAAAAAGCCTCCGACATGTGGCACAGAGCGCGCACACACACACACGCGCGCACACGAGCTCATAGGCAGCCACCGGGACAGCACACGCACTCACATACACCTCCGCAGCGTTACAAGCCCGAGCGGTCCATCTTGATGTGATTAATCAGTGCGACTGGATAGCCGGTGTGCGGTTGGGTTTGGAGCTGCAGAGGAAAGGTCCTTTCTGGGGGTGGACGGATCCTAATAGCCTCTGGCAGGGCGGCTATTAGAAACAGGTGCTAGGACTGAGGTCAGCTGGGGAAGCAGTTTTTGGATAGTGCCGCTCCGGGTTCCAGTGTAAGGTGACTGGTCCACTCCGCCGCTAAGTTTTGACGACGTGTAGCTCTCACCGGACGGCCGCTCGGAAACTAAAGTGGTAATCCATGAAATACTTGTTTGTTTTTATTTCGGAAACGTCTCCGTTGCTAAGTTTTTCTGCACAGCGCTTTGCAGTCAGTCAGTTAAACCGGGTTTCCACCCAAAGTTGCCGGGACTTTTAATCGGAGGAACTACTTTTCAGAGAACTGGAAGTTCTTCCTTTGGCCCTTTGCTGTCTGCGTTTTTCCAGCGATGTGTAAAGACCCGCAGAGTTCAGGCTAATTAGTCGGCTGACGTATGAAAAAGTGACAGTTTACATGTCGCTTTCGCCCGCGACTGGTTTGAGCCTCTTATCATTAGCGTCCCCACTTTGTAGAATAACATACTTTACATTCCTTGTCACGTAAACAGAAAACAAAGGAATAATTGTTCATGCATAGAACATAAAACTGAATATTTTTGGTGTCATAACAACTCTTCTTTATGTTCATTTCCATGTTTTCTCATCTTTATCAGCAAGATCAGTTTGTGGCAAAGGCAAATACTTTTACTACATATTGAGATTTAATAATATTATGTTAGTATTGTTATTATTTTTACACATACAGCAGTGGCAACAAATCACAAGTATTTATGAATCAATGCATTGATGTTTCTAGCATTTGGGGATTTTTATACAACATATTAGATGATGGTTATTTTATAGGCTGATTCCAGTATTTTTACACTGTACTACTCTATGGTCAATAATAAAAATATGAAATAAAAATAAAATATTTTTAATACACTTTAATTGGCTTATTTGAAGCTAACGGTTGAATTTTAATTTGATTGTTTCTATGTGTTAATTACATTATTTTGCCTTATTTGAAGCTAAAGTTCCTGCAAGATTCTCGCTGTTGTGAGTTTGTGTCCTCATGATTGTTTGCACTTATTATAAGTCGCTTTGGACAAAAGCGTCAGCTAAATTAACTGCAATGTAATTTAAATACATAAAATACTAATTTCTCAGAACACAATCATATTGCTAGCAGCTTCAAAGCAACTTTTAGGGACATATAATTGACAGAAAACACAAGTGAACAACTAACCTTCCACATTAAATCCACATTAATAAAATAATGTGGAGACTTTTTTGTATTATATCTCATGTATATGAAATGATGCATATATCCTACATCATACCTCAGATATAAGATTCTTCCAGTGCAGATTTCGCTGCTTCTGAGTGTGAGAAACCTTGCAGTGGTATTTATTTAAATCATCTCTGACTTCTGTTCTCACATCTCCCTCCGTTGACCTTTCACACCCCGAACCACTGTTAGCACATGCTAAGCTAACAGCATCCATATGTTAGCGGAATGCATGCTAAAACATGTGCCCGAGATTTATTGCGGCCATACATCTCTTTTTATCATCTTAAAATGTTTTTTTTTAAAAAACCGGCTTTCGCAAGTAATTTAACAGGCGTTTCATCCTCTTTCTCAACAGGTGCCCTTTCTTATCTGAGGCCTGAAATCACCTGATCCACAGCTTCGGACTTCAGAGGGACATTTATGTGTACAGCCGTGGAAAATCTTTTAATATCCGGACCAAAATTTATTTTGCTACCATTTACCAGGACACATTCTCTACTGCAGGACGTTATGCTATTAATTCAACGGACAAAAAAAAAAAAAACAACAAAAAACACAAAAAAAAAAGAAGGGACCACAAGGAGGAATATCAGACCAAAAACTTTTGATTGAATTCGAACACAAAGAACTGTCGATTGACGGCAGAGACGTCAGCGCTTAATGAGGTCGGTGCTGCGGAGCTCGGACCGGCTGCGGCGCCGCGGAGACGCAGCGGCGTGGACTCTGCGGGCTCGCTGTGAGGACGGCAAACCCGAATCTCTTCGTCATAATCTGCCATCCTTCGAGGCGATGCTTGAAGGATTATGTTTACATATCTTAAGGCCACATGTATCTCCAATTTAATCCCCAAATTGTATCTGCTGAAAGGGGAAAAGAAAAAAGGGCTTTGTTAATTGTTTTATTTTTTTTTTTTTTGCATTTATTTGAGATCCCACACATGGACAGAAAAAACAAAACAAAAACAAAACGTGAGCAAAAACAAATCTTTTTTTTTTATTATCAGAAACTCTAATGTACACCACAGCTGTACTGCAGTGAAAGTTCATTCAGACATTCCTCCTCCTACCTCCCCCCCCCCCTGTCTCCCCCTCCTCTCGCCTTTCTGCCTCACCCCTTTTATCTCATTGATGTTTCGGACGGTGAGGCAGGGATCCCGGCCTTTTGTAGTTTTAGAGAGGAACTCGGAGGAGGTCAAGGGGCGACTTTAGGGAAAGTGACAGATGAGAGCGCAGTAGAGGAGGGCGGCGGAGAATTGGCTTTAAAGGAAGGAGGGGGGGGGGGGGGATAGGCAAGATCGATCACAGGGTTAAAAACCCTTTAAAGATCCTCTCCTGGCGAGAAAAAAAGCCACCAGGTCAACAAGTCACGAGCGAGAGACACTGGAGAAAGCGAGAGACGGAGAGAGTTTAGACCAGAGACAGCCATTCTCCCAGCTGACCAGAAGTGCAATATCATGTATCTCAGAGTCGACCTCACCGTTAAAACAACAACGAGGGGGAAAAAAAAAAAGAAATATCAAAGTCTTACGAAACAGTTTCACTCTCTGGCTCGAGTTTGGGACTTTGCAAAGGAGCAACACATGTGACTTTGTGTCCTTACACATTTGTAAGGACTTAAGTCCGAGCACGAATCAAGGGAATGCCAATGTAAACAGAAAAATACCAGGAATGACAAAGCCAAAACTTGTACTTTATTTCATTTTTTTATCTTTCGTGTTGCTTGGGACCTTTTCTTTTGTTTCCATTTCGCATTCGCATGAAAACAGCGATTAGATTTTGTGACGCATTCCGGACATATTTATTGTCTCAAATGTTCTGTATGTCAGTGTAAAACTTCCCACAATGTACAAGTGAGTGGCAAGACTTTCTCCTGCAGAATAACAGAGGGCGTCATAAGCTCTCTGGTTCTGTGCATCTGTCTATGTTAGAATGAACCAGTCCTTTCATTCCTCTGATATATTTTTTCTATTATTTGACAAAGCGATATGACATAACGTCATGTGTACAAGCGCATTATCACTACTATTTATAATGAAATAAAAACTCTAAAAAATAGCCGCTTTTGTTTTAGTCATTTTTCCTCGTCTGACGCCGACTTGCTAAATAGATTCTTTGTGTTTCTTCTTCTTCTTCTTCTTTTTGTTGTTTTGTTGCCACAACATGAGAAAAAGAAAGTGATGGACTCTTTAGAAGAATACCAGTGCACTCGGAGACAAACATGTACTTTTGAAAAAACGCTCATGTGAACCCCCCCCAACCAAAATAGGCCCGGGCAAATAAGGATCACCAGACATTCGATTTGACACAACAGGCTTTCTCACAGATGGCTGTAAATGCTCAGACATCTGCATTGGTGTGTATTAATACCCCCGCTGCCCCCCCCCC
>CALSCE010009526.1:6348111-6358316 GCA_943593645.1 Bovichtus variegatus | reverse complement strand
TGTGTGTGTGTGTGTGTGTTTGTGCACCACATGCATTCATACATTATGTTCATGTTCACATGTAGTGTTGTTTCTGTGTGTGTGTGTGTGTGTGTGTTCATGCAGCCTGAGGATATTAAGCCTAATTATAACATTCTTCTGATTAATCGTGTCTGGCGCTGTGTGCAGCTCGTGCAGCGGGACCACACACTCTATAAATAAAGTCTAAGTCAATAACAACGTTAAGGATCACTCATAGTCTTGTCAGCTCTGTTTGCTAAGCTTGAATAATTCAGCCAATGAGAGGACACCGAGACACACACGGCAACAAACACACACACACACTTTGGAAAAGTACAAGCAGTGGCGCCGTAATCACCCGCGGTGCGCGCAAACACTCCTGCGGATACACACTTTGGCGTACAGATGTGACCACACACACACACACACACACACACACACACACACTGTTTGCTTTCTTAATCAGTCCATTCCATTAAAGATGAAGACAAATCACACCTGCAAAAAAATTCCAAAGCTAGGACATTACTTTTATTAATGAACCCTCCCCTGGTCTGAAAAGGCTATTATTTCTTTAATACACCCCAGAGTGTAATTAAATGGAACTATTTTAATGGTATTTCATACTGCCGGATAATGACAGATTTTCGGACGCAGCAGAACTGCCAACAGGTCTTTTTGCTGCACACACACACACACACACACACACAGCTATATTCAAATAAATCCAAATGAAATAAGCAGATTTTTTCTTGACATAATCGTTATTTTATTTATCTTTTGGAAACAAATCCTCTATGTTCCACAAACTTACGCCTCTGGCATTGGCCAAGTTCGCTCGTCAGCCTCACAAACGCCTGAAATGATGTTTGTTTGTTTCTTACGTTTGTCGCTTGAGCTTCACAAAGTAGTTCCGTCCCTCGTTTGTCTGTCTTCACACCTGTGTGACCACCAGAGGACTTGGATTGTTTGGCTCTGGGCTGCGGTGCAATTATTCATCAAGGTGTTAGTTCAATTTGTGCGCCGTGTCGAGGTGACGGTTTTAAAGACTCTCCCGCTGAGACAAATGTGCTCCTGCTGCGCTCATTCAGACGCCTGAGTGAAAGCAACGCAATAACACGGAAGACGTAAAGACATTTCTGATGTCAAAGCCCATTACACACCTGCACAGTAAGTCACTCTGTGCTTGTCATTTCCTCAGACACACACACACACATTGAGGAAAACACTCACAGCCTTGTGTGACCATGTGATCCAGTAACTCACATCTGACACAACCCCCTGGGTTAAAGAATCTGTTTTTCCCTCAGTGTTGTGATCTGACATGACCTCCAGATCACGCCAGCAGCTGCTTCTGTCATTCTCACCATGTTGTGTGTGTGTGTGTGTGTGTGTGAACCCTTTCTGATTGTCTATGTCTCTACCATGTGTGTGCTGTGGCGATTTGTTTTCGTACCAATAGTTATGTAGTCCCAGAGAAGCCGGTTGGCACAGAAAGTTTATTTTATTTTTTTAGTTCGATGACCGGCTTGTTTGTTCTCCCCGCGTCTTTACATTTTATTCCGGTTTCCTTCTATAGGTCAAAAGTATGAACGGGTGCATAAAGGCCCTTTATCTGTGATGCCAACTCATAGTACGCATCTTTTATTACATTTGCAAAAAATGTAACATGGCCGACTTGCATCCAATCCAACCTTTGTTGTCTAAGAAATATCCAAACACTTATTACTGCTGTGAGGTTGACGATCAAATGTTTATTCCCCTCTCTTAAAGGGACAGGACCCAGTTGAAAGGCAGTTTGAAACCACTGCCAGTTCAAACAGTAATAACAATAATGAAACTATACAGTTGATCATTAGCACAGGACCCATCAGTCCAATCCCTGGACGTTTGCAGTCACATGTTTTTAATTAGCATTTTGAGGTATCGTATTAGCAAAAATGGAAACTTCCTCAATTGCGCAACTTGCTTTCTTCCCAGATTTGCTTGTCTTCCTCGTGAAACATGGCCGACACTAGCTGACACGAAAGAGCAATTAAAACTTGCCGTTTCCTGAAGAACTTCTCTTCCATTTATCTCTCACAGGTGTGTTCGATGGCCAGCGCCAGTGGATGGAAACGAGCTTAAGTCGCATTTCTTTTTTGAAATATCTCAAAAGTTCGCCTAAAATTCGCTTGACAGCTGAATGGAAACACGGCTACTGGCTCGCTCGAGAACCCACGAGTCCCGGCACCGGCCCCGGTTTATTTCCAGGCTCATACGCAACTGATTCAACTTGCGTAAACACATCAGAGTGAGAATCTTTGTTTTTGTTTCAGTGCTTTTGCCTTATTAATAATATACATTGCTGCATCGCTGCGTTGCTCAAAACATCCGATGAGTCCGCTTCTCTCTGCACAGGCGGTAACCAGGTGTGGCGGGGAAGTGTTTCGGGGTGTCTCCTACACACCCCGGCCTTTCATGCAAACCCCTGTACGCACACTTAACCCCTGACACTCCACAGCTTTCACACACTCTGTCATCACAGGGCCTGGCCGCTGCTGACCTGAGCACTAACACATGCTGGGGACAACTTAACCTCTGGACCTCCAGACGGAAAAAACACATCGACAGAGGAGAGGGAGGGGTGTGTGTGTGTGTGGGGGGGGGGGGGGGGGGGGGGTGACAGGGACAGACAGAGGAGGATTTCACTCGGGCGACACCGGAGGACGTTTTTTGACATTTAAGCGGTACGAAGGTTTTTCTCCCAAAAATCAATGAATCAATTTCCCCACGCTTTAGACGGCCACAGTTTTCGCCCGTGGAGGCTGAAATTTGACACGGAGATCAAGTGTGTGTGAGGCTGCGTGTGTGTGGATGCACGCGCGCACGTGGTTGCAGCTATTGCGAATTTAAAGATGTAGATGGACAGGTGCGTTGCAGAAGACCCATTTCTCCAGATACCTTTAATAAAAGCCTTTCTGCACACAGACCCATCATCAGGTTCTTAAAAATGTTTTATATCCGGATAAAAGTTTGTGCAGCAAAAACGTAAAAATATATCTGAAGAAGACAGCGCGCCGGAGTCTTAAACTTTCTTTTCTTTCTTGCTCTTTTTCCAAACTTTTACGGGAGTTATTAACAGACTTTGGTTCTTGGTTCTCCCCACAACTCTCCAGTGTCCCCCCCCCCACCCTCTCCGCCCTAACAGAGACAGAGCCTGGGCCCGGGGCTGGATCCAGTCTGAGGCGGTTAACCTTTAAAAGCACGATTATGAAGCCTGAATCAAATTATTATCAGTCAGCTGCTTGTCACAGTTCCACTAAAGCACTAAAGCATCTCTGAAGAACTCGTCGCACCTCCCGCCTCAAATCAAACGAGCGTCTGTGTCCCCGACAGATCACCCAGAGTTGAAGCTTTTTATCACCGTTTCCTCTCCTCTGGCCTCTTATTTAATTTACACGCAGATTAAACTGTAGACAATTACCAGAACTGCCTCATAACCATCCTTGAGTCTTTGTTTACGGTGTTGTTTCTCAGGTCACTCATGGAAAAAGATTTCCCGCTGAAATGACGATTAAACAAAACGAACATCCTCCAATTCCCGTATATTTACGGCGCTGTGCTGATCCCTGAGGGGGAATCAATAGGAATTCATCGTGATTTCTTTACTTTGAACTAAAAGAGACACAAAGAGAAATATTGTCCGCGACTGGAAAAAACATAGTTTATCAGAATGATCTTTGCTCCCTGAGAGAAATAGAACCAGTCGTTTATTATTGATAAGAAAATGTGTATTTATCCACACCTAAGTTGACTTAAAAACAAGATGCAAACACTACATTTGTTAAGTTTACACGGCGAACTCGTTGTTAGCCGACAGTTGTTGTGGTTTTGCTAAGCTACGCTAACCTGCTGCTGGTTGTAGCTTCGTACAGAACGAAAATCTAATCTCATCTAACACTGAACATTGATTTAATACGAAGAGATTATAGCAACTTAAATGACACTACTTCCTTGTTTTGGCAAAGCTAAGTGTCTGAAACATGCTGAACATATGCACGGGCCGTTCTTAAAAAGATGTTTTAATACCTATGCTTTCAATCATGAAACTCCACAGCTGCTGCTCTACGTGGAGGAGAAAACTACAGACTTTTTTTTTTTTTACAGCCATTCAAGCCATCACTGTGTGGGTGTTTGATATTCATATGACAGAATGTGTGTCGAGTTTCACTTTAAGGGGAATCCATGGCAGCCCGGAGACTGTTTTGACAGCGGTGGAGCCGTGCATAAGTACCATCAGAAAAGCGAGACTTCTTTTTATGGAATCACATGATGAGAGACAAACTGGGCTACAAAGATTCTAGAAAACAATATGCGCAGTGTGTTTTTTTTTCTTTATGCGTGTCGACGGAAGTGATATACAGTGTGTGAGTTCCAGCTCGCATGTGTTTCTCTGTGAAGGCGAAAGACAATTGGCCGAGGGTGATGCAGATCAGAGGGAGAGAGCTGGAGGAGTGAAGTCAGACAGGAATTTGGAAATGACGGCTAGCAAAACAAGAGCAACGTGACTGCATCAATACGAGCGCTGTGCCGCTCTGCAGCTGTGCGCTGGCACTGCTTTTAGGGGCTTACTTTGCCCAGAGAAAATCACATGTCCTGTGTGTGTGTGTGTGTGTGTGTGTGTGTGTGTGTGTGTGTGTGTGTGAGGCTGAACGGTGACTTCAGGGCCTCCTGTGTGCAGCACTACATTTTTGACCTAGAAGAACAATGTTAATATGATATAATAACATGCCACGGACATTTTTAATGCGGCGAGGTGATGTTATTGAGCGTTGATTGCAAGCACAAACAGGAAAGCCCCGACAAACATTAGAAGTTAAAACAGACTTCCTGGCAGGGTTTATTTCTTATTTCTTTCTAATCTCTCCCGGCAGTCATCTGGACCCACATCTGTCGGCAAATGTGGATTTACTTCTTTTCCTACTTATACACTTTTCCCTCATCTTGAAGGATACATCTGCAACATTTCACATCCATTTTTCTCCACACTGATAAAAGCCATTTTGTATTTTTCTGTTAGAGGGTCTTTTTCTGGAAATGAAAGCGTCTGCGTTGCAGGAAGTGATGCATTTTATTTTTGCGGGATTTGTTGGGATTTCCTGAACACAGTGAGCAGATGGAGGCCGACTCTGACTGCATCGAGGGAATAAAAAAACAAGCAAAACGTCCAACGATGGCGGGTTCTGTTGCTGTTTGGAATGAAATGTAAAGGAACATTTAAGCATTGAGAAGTACACACGGGTTAGAGGAGATCAACGCTCTCGTGTCGGCTCACTGATAGCTTAGCTTAGCATAAAGACTGGAAACAGCTAGCCTGTGTACCAACACCTAGTTAGCTGTTTCCTCGTCTTTAGCTAAGCTAACTGGCTGTAATTTAATACTGAATAGAAAGATACGAGAATGGTCACAATTTTCCTTTCTCACTTTCTGGAAGAAAGCAAATTGTCTTCCACAAATGTTGTCAGTAATGATGATTTTGTTTGCAGGCTCAGCTAAAATGTTCTGGTTATAAGATGGAAAGAGAGAGAATCTATTTTGTGGGTTTTTTTCTGCATAGTCTAATCCTGATAACTTCTTCATCTGTCATCAATTGCAAAGTCAGAAAGTGCAACCAAATGTATTTTGTTGATTTCATTTATATTGATATTTTAGAGTGTAGAGGAATCTAAAGTTAACATACAATCAACAAAATACATTTTGTTGCACTTTCTGACTTTATCAGGATTAGACTATGCAGAAAAAAACCCAGAAAATAGACAGCCTCCATTTTTATTCATGTTCTGAGTTCATGTAGCATTTTCCATCTTATAACCAGAATGTTTTTGCTGATCCTGCAAAACAAAATCATCATTACTGACAACATTTGTGGAAGACTATTCGCTTTCTTCCAGAAAGTTAGAAAGGAAAATTGTTACCATTCTCATATTTTATAGTGTAGAGAAATCAAAAGTTAACATTAAATAAACTGTTCTGTTATTATTAACTCAATGTACTTAGATACATCTTCAACTTTAAGTGGATTCATCTTAAATTACACTTGTTGTGTCTAAGATAGAGGCGATGACGTATTTTGTCTTTATGAATATCAACTTCTGAAACTTAAAAGCTTTAAACGTGTAACCAAACAAAGTAAACTTCACTGCCTGTGAGTTTGTTTTTACTTCTCTTAATCAACTCTAAGTTAAAGTAACTGAAATCTGTACATTTGAACCACTTTTGATGATTTACAGTTTATATTTGACATGAAGAAAGCAGCGTCAGTCCGATAAATTCACCATCTGTCCGTATAAATATGGCAATATAGACAATATGGTCGTTTGAGGTCTTCATCATTGTAATTTCTTGAGAGAAGACCATGTGACTAATATGAGATTCACGTATCATAAGACACACAACAAACCTCCATCATGTAACAGACTGAAAATGAGAAAAATAAGGATTTTTGGATCATTTTAACCCTGAACAATAAATTCTGGGAAGCACAGGTTATATCATAATAATCTAACAAGATAATTATCAGTTGAACATTTAGTCCTGACTTGAAATTGACGAAGGTATTGAAGTACATTGAGTTAATAATAACAGAACAGTTTATTTAATGTAATTTATATTGATATTTTGCAGTGTAGAGGAATCTAAAGTGAACACGGAGTCAACAAAATACAAGTTGTTGCACTTTCAGACTTTGCAATTGATGACAGATAAAGAAGTTATCAGGAGCCACTCAGGCCTGTTAAATGCTGAGCGTTTATTTTTCTTTTAATTTATATCTATGTCAAAGAAAAATGTACCTTGCAGTGTTTTCAGTTGAGAACATTACATTTTTGACTGCGTGTTGTCTTGCACACAGTGTAAGTGAGGCTGAAACCCTGTACCTCTCCGTGTTACAGACCACATGTTCCTGTTCGATCAGCTGTGATCAATATCCATTCATAATTCATTCTTCTTTTTGTTGTCGCGCCTTCCTTTGGGCTCCGTGTTGCTGCTGTGTGATTGACAGGGAGAGTGCATGTCTGAAGACTTCACCAGGGCCTCGTGGCTGCAGACGGAATCGCCCGCGAGCTGCACAACCGATGCAGCGAGTTTTGGCCCGGGAGTCTGAGGACAAACTGGCAACCCTGTGTTTGCGGTTACGTCATGTTGGCGAGTGTGAAAGCTGAAAAGACGAGAGAAAGAAAGTGAGTGATTAAGATGCAGAGTGAATTAAGAGGAAGAGAAAGGGGAAAAAACAACACAGTGAGGAAAGTTGGTTGTAATTTGCGCACACATCCTTCCATAAAGGCGTGGCACAGAGCGGCTTGTGGCATTTGAGGTAAACTTGGTAATCCCCTGGGAGAAGGCAAAGGGAGAGGAAAAGACAAAGATGGCTTTGCAGAGTAACTCCCAGATCAAAAAAACATGCGGGGATTTCGTAAAGCAGATTGACGGCGGCAGATGTAAATGACGGCCAACATTTCTTGGAGGATTCTACTTACTCAGAGAAATACAGAGTCTCTGCAGAGCTTGTCTTTCGGTGGGAGAGCGGTGGGAGCTGGGAGGTATGCGGAGTGTTTTTTGGAGAGGTATGTGATGTAAAACGGTGGAAGTGGGATAGCAGCTGAGGCTGTCCAGCGCTCATGAATCAGGCTGAGGCACCGTGAAGCCACGACCCTCATAGGAGCCAGATGGGCCCTTGGCTCAACACTGGCAGGGATGAAGGAACACACACACACACACACACACACACACACACAGGCAGGATGGGAACAAACAGGCTGTTGTGTTCACTGCCGATACAAACCTGGAAATACGGGTGAAAGCAACTCGCACATTTCATATAAAACAGTCTAGATTTATATGCTTGAAGTGCACATAAAACATGCAATGTGACAGAAACAAAGTACATATTTAACCTACTTCTCTTTTTTCCCACGGTAAAGATGCACATATGGAGCCACAAAACAGACAACAGCCAATAAAAAGCTTTCAGATAAGTCAAACATATAAGTGATTTAATTGATAATACTGTTAATTCAATATGCAACATAACACTCGATACTTTAAACCTCCTATTTATTGACACAATACATTAAAACTGCATTTATTTTAATCCTGTATTTACTTTTTACATTGGTCTTGGCAACATGACAATACGTCTATTACAATATGTTTGGAGTGACCATGTAAGTCCAGGGCAACGATTGGTCCAGTGAGCGTGAATGTGTGTGTGTGTGTGTGTGTGTGTGTGTGTGTGTGTGTGAGATTGTGCGTGTGTAACATAAACAATCCCGAGGCTAGCTAGGCTGCTAGGCCCGAGGCTAGCTAGGGTGCTAGGCCCGAAGCTAGCTAGGCTGCTAGGCCCGAGGCTAGATAGGCTGCTAGGCCTGAAGCTAGCTAGGCCCGAGGCTAGATAGGCTGCTAGGCCTGAAGCTAGCTAGGCTGCTAGGCCTGAAGCTAGCTAGGCTGCTAGGCCTGAAGCTAGCTAGGCTGCTAGGCCCGAAGCTAGCTAGGCTGCTAGGCCCGAAGCTAGCTAGGCCCCTAGGCCCCTAGCCCCGAGGCTAGCTAGGGTGCTAGGCCCGAAGCTAGCTAGGCTGCTAGGCCTGAGGCTAGCTAGCCAGCTTTTTCTCAGCTAGCTAACAAGCTACAGCTAACTTTTGCCACAAAACTACAGCAGTAGTAATGTTATATTATGTAATGTTATTCGTCCATATGTTGCACTGTAGACCTACTGGTGTAGCTTCACTGTATAAACTGTGGAAACAGTCGCTTTTACCTGAAGAGTTTTACCTGAACACAATCAACGCTAGCAAGCTAACTAACTTCTAACGAGCTAACTTCTCAGAGAGCCTGAAAGTTTAGCTTATTTGATGTTGTGAGGAAGAAAAGACTTCCTACCTTACAACATGTCAAAACTTAAAATACTTCTTTCCATTTTGTTCCTCAATAAAGCCAAGAAAGACACACGTGGAAGATAAAAAAATAGTGTTATGAATACAGAAGCATGGTGTTCATCTTCGTCCAACTTGCTTTCATTTTGCATTAAGTTCAAACTTCAGCAGATGCAGTTGCTTTTGAAAAAGGGAAAAAAAAAAAACTATATACTGACTGAAATTTTTTTTTTAAATCCTCTATATTTTTTTATAGCAAGGATAAATTGGTTCACATGAAAAAAAGAGGGGCAAAAACAACAAAGACAAAAGGAGGCAGCGGTGAGGTAACCGCAACAGATACTCTGCCCTCAGATCATTTGAGCGGGTCAATGTTTCAATGGGGCTTGAAAAGTGTATGTTTGCTGCAATGAATGGTTTCCTAAAGCCCATCATCCCTGTCTGCTTGACTTAAGTTAGACAGACTGTGACTGATTTCAACCCATAGTGAACCCTTATGATCCGAGTTTACGGGCCACAAAAGAGATGGGCCGGGGAAAAAAGAGCCGAATTTTATGGACTCAGATAATTATGGAGCTTTATGAGACGGTCGTTCCTGGAACAAAGACACGTTTTAGTGGCTGTTTATTTACAGATTTTTATAGACTAATTTTTAATCCATGCCAAAAAGCGAAAAAGTTGAAACTTTGCAAATATGCATGACTTAAATATATTAACAAATACATTAACAAAAATGTATTTTGAATATCCAAATGACTGTGTATATTTTTGTTAGTATTTGGAAGGTGTTAGTAAAAGTGTTTTTCTGGGAGGTCTGCATACCTTTTTCATTTTCCTGAAAATAAATGCACAAACTGTGCTGACCACGGTTTGTATGTAAAGACATAATCTCTCCATAAACATCTGTGGCCGCTTGTGATCATGTTCATAAACATTTCCATGATCACAGAAATCTGTGTGCCTGTGCACAGCAGCGTGCCACAGTTGTGCCACAGCTTCATACACTGTGACTGACTGCTTATTATAGTCTCCCAGAAGATAATCTGCTTTGAAATATGGCTGTATTGACATGTATCGTATTTTTTTTTTGTGGTGTCGTATATCCAATAAATCCCATCCGTGTGAAGAACAAAGGGCGACAGAAGAGGAGATGGAAGAGTCACACTGACAACATATTGACAATTAAATTAAAGTCTGCAAACACATTAAAATCACACTTCTTCGTGACCTTTTAGACGGGGATTTATTTTCAGCAAACACATGGACAGAAGCA
The DNA here is from genome assembly GCA_943593645.1 of Bovichtus variegatus. Lineage (NCBI taxonomy): Eukaryota > Metazoa > Chordata > Actinopteri > Perciformes > Bovichtidae > Bovichtus > Bovichtus variegatus. The sequence goes on along the minus strand of CALSCE010009526.1, from coordinate 6,348,134 downwards.
ATTTATAAAAGTTATTTCAAGTT